>JARHVA010000312.1:685000-700000 GCA_037957365.1 Torreya grandis | reverse complement strand
TATTTTTAATTCATGTGTTTTTATTCATCATTTCATGTGTATTTATGCTTTCAAGTGCCTAAATATACTCTATTATTATTTACGAGGTGTGTGAATGAAGCTTCATAATTCTTTGTGATGGGGTCATCATGTATGTATGCTTTTAAGTACATTGAAAGGGTTACTCTTATCATATTTCATGTGTTTGTGCAGACTTCCACTTTGTAAGAGTGTGTCAATCCATGTTTACTATACTCCCATTGTACTATATGGTGTATACTTATTATTGTTGACTTCTTCATTTAGAATGTTCACTGAGCTAATTAAATATTTCCATCAACCTCTTTGATAGACGCTGCAATTGATTTTTTTTTTCATACAATCTCCATGGACTTGATATTCTAAGCTCCAAAATGTTATTGCTAACCTTTTAGATTTACAACAATCATGTTTTATTTCTCTCAAAGTTTTCAAAATGTGTATCCATTACAAATTCTCTATCTCATCTACTACATACAAATGTTCGATTAACTTGTCCTTAAATCACCACATGAGGTGTTGCCATATTATATAGATTGTTTTCAAATGAATTGGTATGTTATAGTTCTATAATGTGAAAATATGATTTTTGCTTTGGAATGTTACACTATCTAGATAAAATGTAATTCCTTCTCATATGTACATTTCCTTGATGAAGGCTCATAATATATACTTTCAATATAAGGTGTCAATTTCATGAATAGTGGTTGCCCTAATTATTTCATGACTGTTATGTTACATTGCCAACTACTCAAATTATCCTTCCCACTAACACACCATTGTATTCTCATGGTGCCCTTTACGGTGATTTCTTTAAGCAGTTCATAGGTATGAGTTAGTGTTTTAAAGCATATCCTTGACTTGTTTGAATGCAAGTTGTTTGTTGGCAACTAATACTATGAATGCTAATTGCTCTAGATTTAAGATGGATGAGTGGGAATTAGATGATTAGGATGAGTGGGAATTAGATGATTACCTCAAACAAATTTATGTTGAGACTGAACAAATGGCATGCATTTTCAGCTACTACACTTGAAGGTGAATTTGAGTTGTATTATTTTTTGTTGATGCTAATCTATTGTGACATGCATCATGTTAGGATAAAGAAGTTGGTTGAAAGTCTTCATTATGTATAAGGGCTCAGTTTAGACATTTTCCTCCCACCCTTAGAGATCAAACAAAGAAGCTATATGGAGCATCAACTATTGGGGATGGTATTCCCATTATTTTGAGAGACCCATCCCCTACCCGTGAACAACCAGGGATGTAATCCTAGTGTGAGATCGATTCTTTACTAAATAAAGATGTAGACAATGGGACAACATAGGTAATTTTATTTATGGTTTATGTATTTTTAATGCCTAAATTAATGTTCTTGCCGCATATATAAATGATCAATATTTGTAAACTTTGTATTCATATTTTGATTTTTTACAAAAAAAATTAATAGTACAATGGAAGGAGGGGGTGAAACAAACTGAAGGTGAAGAGGGTGTCCATGAATCACCGAATGACTATTTCTCAAGAGATGTATGGGAACCTTTGGTTGTCGTTAATGTTTTATTTCTCCTCATGTTATATAATGTTTCTTTCTTCCCTCTTACAATAATCAAAAGTAGAATACTTTTGACATGCCATATGTTTTTCTATGTTGGTTTTTTGTCTTTTAGTTAGAAGGGGTGGAGTAGAGCCATGTGGAAGTGGGTGATAGCGTTACATCTTGATTCCTTGCCAAGCAAACTTACTAGATTATACAAAGATATCTATAGTTGATAGATTTATATTTGGCTTTTTTTAACTAAGCTTAGATATTACTTAGGTTACATATTTGTATTGCTATGAGTTAGTTGTAGTGTATATGTTTACAATACAAACATGTTATGTTGTTATTTTAGCTATATTTTATGATGTCTATATATCATGGTCTAACTACCTGATTGTTATGAGGTTGAAGCAGGAGATCTCACCCCTCAGAGTGTGACAAAGGGAGAGCATCATCAGAGAGGGTGACATACATGAAGATGTTAGAGGATGATAGAGAAACTAGTGATATCCTTATACACACCATAGTAGCTAGCACATTTTAAAATGTATTCAAAATGGTTTGCTCATGGTATATTTATTTCTCCTTGCATCGAAAAGTTAATTTCTAAAAGTTTGACAATATAATTTAAAAGCTTAATGAATGCGTATTTGGTATGTTTTATCATTAATGCTTGTAGAAACATTATTATCATAATTAGATTTAAAAATCCAAAAAAGTAATTTATATAATTGTCATTTAATTTTCTAATGGAAATAAACTCATTAAAATCGATTTCATGATTTGTATAAACTGTATTCACTTAACTCTTTCTCAACAAAATTTGGTTAGGATGATTATAGATGGTTGATGACTGCTAAATACTCTTTTCACCGAGACTCTAATATTTGTCTCAATAGTGTGGATGAGTGTAAAATCAAATTCAAAAATTCCAACTCTTTTTTTGGTATGTGATAACATTGGTTTCAAACATAAGCATAGGGGATAAAGCATTTTTCCATCTAGGGGAAAGGTCCTAGTTGCCACGTACCTTAATTTTGGATAACAAATTAAGGTGTTATAACATCACATTAGACATTGAAATTTTTACCCACTTTAATACATCATCTTAACTACTTATAACTAATCTTTCAAGGTCTAACACATTATACATATTATGATATTAATGATTTTATCATGAAAAGTCATAAAACAAACTTTGTAAACCTATGACCTAAACATAACTTTTTGAACACCATTTCTTAACCCCCAAAGCACCAATAACTGAACATAAAAAAACCATTCATAAAATAATAATACATAAATTTATATTTTAAAAATACCTATTAACAAACTCTCCTCACCCAACCCAAGCAAATGTAATCCTAATTACTTTACCCATTCACCCAAATATAACATGAAAACCCTAAAATCAAGTCATTTTGAGTTTATAGAATGGTGAAATCCTTCCTAACAGTGATCGCCATGCCCTCTCTGAGCACTGTAAATCTCCATAGAATGTCCCATGGTTGCAAAAGAGAGATTTTCATTAGGGGTGTATAGTGGAAGTATTTGGCAAATGGAAAATTGCCAAAGAGGACACATGCAGAGCTCAGAGAGAGGACACGATTAGTGATACAATCAGAGAGAGAACGTGGACTGAGTTAAGAAATTAAGGAGAGTGACATGTAGTTGAGGCCCACAAAACTATGATGAAAGAACCCAAAATATATTGGATTAAGGACAAGTATACAAAAATAATACAAGGATGGTAAATAAAGGAACAATTGCCTTCATTCTATAAAGTCAAATTTGTATGTGCTTTTTGTTTTAGCTTTGAATTTATAAGCTTCATGAGATGCCTTTGTTGGAACGTATTTTCATATGATTTTAATCAAAAGTAATTTTATTTCATGGGAATGTTGCAACATATTATTTGGAGTGGTAGACACCTCCACGGGACATATCCTTCATGCCTTGCAATTTTAAGATTATGGTATGGCATGGTCGTGGGATTTTCACTGCTCTAATAGCAGTCTTACAAGGATATGGTAGTTGACCTTCTATGCATCTGACTAAATTTGAATGTGGTTGTGCTCTTAATATCTATGTTTAAGGTTCCTTAATAGTTGCCACATTCTTTTTTTTGGCTATCTTGTTTGGCATATCCACTATCCAATATTAGCATGTAATCTATTTAGTCTAGCCCATATGTACTTGGTTTTATTGTTTTTTATCTCAATGTAGGAGCTCTCTTCTTAGAAAACTTGAAAATATTTATTTTTATTTATTTGTGATAGGCTGATAAAATACATGATGTTTTCGGTCACTTTCAGAAGGAATTTGAAGGAGGCATTTCTGCTAAAAATCTTGGTGAGTGCAAAAATTTGGCAATTAGAAATATGAGAAGTAGATTGCAATTTATTTCCCTATTTGGTCCCTCATGATAACATTGTTGTATTTAGTATCCAAGATAAAAAGCTTATAATGTTGCACATTATTCTGAAAAGGTAAAAGATTACTTTTTGATAAGTTTGTAAAGGAACCCATAAAAAATTATACTTATTTTAATAATATTCTCAAAACCATTTATTTTATGTAGATGGCCTACATAAATATGAGTAGAAAGATCCTTGCCATCTTGTTTTGCTTGTCAAATGTGATCCTATGTACCTTGTAGGTTTTTACATTGGGTTTTATACCCAATTTCAGTGCCCTTGTTTTCTCTATTGTTTTTAATCAATACATTCTAACCTAAAAATGTGTATGGAAGCCTTTTGAGTATGGCTACAAGAGAGATGCATCCATACGGTTTCTAGGTTTACTTTACATTGGGTTTTTATACCTAGTTATAGTGCCCCTATTTTCTCTATTTTTTTTAAATCAATACATACTACCCTGAAAATGTGTATGGAAGCCTTTGAGTATGGCTACAAAAAAGATGCACCCATAAAATTTGTAGGTTTACTTTGGCATTCAGATCAAAAGTTGTTATTTTTGTCAAATGACATCATTGTTTTCTTTAATTATACTATTTTTGATACGTTTAATTGAAATGAATTTGGTTAATCCTTTATTACACTATTATATATGCATTTTTTTTTTTGAGTTTTTAAATTATAGACTATATTTATCTTGCATGTTGCTTATAATTGATTTAAGTCCATTGATTTTGCTTTTGAAGACAAATTTTTGACAATTGGGTTCATTTAAAATAATATTTACAGTCAATTTATAATATATTTTGCTTCTAGTCTCACTCTTTTGAATTCTCCCATTTGGTTATAATGAAATATGTTTGAATAGTCATAAGTTTTTTTTAATCTCACTGATTACATATTTTTACAACGATCATGTTCGAAGATGAATGCAATTTTATATTCGATCATGGCACTATTTCATTGAATTATCTCTTGTGTTTTTAAACACAATTCATTTTTAAAAATTAAATTTTCTCCTTCATCTCATTATGTTCTTCTTTGAATCAATTGACACTTGTAATTAATGTTTGAAAAATAACTAGTATTTTTATGCTCGAATAATATATTTTTATTCTTGAATAATAAATTTATGAATGTCATTGGATTATTTTTAGGAAATGAAGGGAAGCAAGGAGGAACTAATTTATCATGGTTCCATGGTGAGGTTTTTTCTAACCTCACTAAGGCAATGAGCCATGTTTATCATTTTTTCCCTATAACTTGAATTATAAATGTACATTAAAGTCAATTTGTTAATATATAAAAATAAGGCATGCATCCATAGACACAAATCAGTAACATGCCCTCAATGTGTATGTGTATGTTAAATATGTGCATTTATGTATGTGTATATGTCTTAGTGTGCATTTTATATACATGTGTGTATATATGTATATATATGTGTATATATTTACATACATTAATAACACACATACATACATGTGTGTATATATGTATGTGTATATGTATGTATATGCATACATATATGACACACACACACACTAGCCTTGAATGTATGTTTAAATATACATACACATACATATGTAACAAACATACATACATGTGTTTATATATGTATATGTATCTATCTATGTATCTATATATGTATGTAAATGTTTATATATGTATGTGTATGCATGTTAAAATATACATGCACATACATATATAAAAAACATACATACATGTGTGTATATATGTATGTGTGTCTATATGTGTATCTATATATGTATGTATATGTCTATATATTTATGTGTACGTATGTTTAAATATACATGCACGTACATATACAATAAACATACATACATGTATGGATATATGTATGTGTATGTATGTTTACATATACATACACATAAATATATACACATACACATATATACATATGCATACATATATACATGCATAAATATACATACACATACATCATTACAATTAGCAGTTGACAAACCAATGAAAAAAATTACTTAAAATGGAAAAAATAGGTGATATTAAATTTTGGAGAAGTTTTCTATGCATAGAACATAAAAGTTACAAAATATATTGGGCAACAATATGACGTCTTACCAAATTCTTAGTACCTACTATTACTACAATAGTATCAACCCATTGCTTCCTAAAAACATTAGTATGACATGGTTAAACCAGTGATGGAAATGTGAACTCTTCTTCAAGATTGTGTGGTTTTTCACTACCTTATTTTAAAATGAGTATTGTCATGTCCTCCTTTGTGGGTGTGCATGGCACATTGATTATGCATGTTGAAGGAAATAACATATGGATTTCATGAGCAAAATGCATTTGACTTGAATGAGAATGCATGGTTTTAAAATCTTGTGAATGCATGGTTGTTGATATGGAAAAATGCATTGCTATTGAAGAAGCAAATTACATTTGGTTTGTAAGAGAAGAGGGGCTGCATGGTTGAAAATTAGTGACATTTATATATTGTGGATTGAAAATGCTGTAGAAATCCAACATGATTAGGTGTTGTGAAGGAAGAGGATTTTATCCACTGCTTATACACCTTCGCCTCCTCATCTCCTTTTCAATCCTATCTTTCTCCCATTTTGTCCTGTTCTTTCTTTTTCTCTTTTTCTTATTGTTGTTTCATCTTCTAAAAGTCCTTTCTTTGTCTTTTTAGCTCTCTTTCTAGTTTTCTTGATTCCCTCTTTTCTTCAAGAATTTGAATTTTCTTCCTCTCCTTTATTTGTTCTTTTTTATTGATTTTATCTCCTCCAAATCTTTCTTCCACACTTCTTATTTTTCAAGCAAGTACAAGTACTCATATGATGTAATAATTTCTGATTGTTTGCTCAACTTGATAGATCCATTACTTATGTGAATTGGTCTCTCAACAACCCTATCAATTGGTATCTTTAGGAAATTACCTAATGATCCACTCACTCATTGTCCTGGTTCTTCATTGTTGGTCTGTTCTTGCATGTCTTCTATATAATTTTCCAATGGTTCCAAATCTGTAACTTTGAGATGACATTCCTCCAATTCTACATAGTAGTGAACTATTCCACATGGAATGTTAGGAGGGGATGGTATAGAAAGTGATACATCATCATTCAAGACATCGAGGGTAATCCCCATATCTTTTGTGGTCCATATTGATCTATTTTATACATACTATCCATGTTGTCATAAAATGTTGTAACTATGCTTTGCCTAAGCATGACTCCTCTGTCATGATCTATGCCTTCTACAATCCTTAAGGATAGATATAGATGCCTAATTTTGAACCCTTCCCACTAAGATCTACCAGTAAAATCATCCTTGAAAGGAGTAGGCCTTGTTTCACATATGTGTGCTATTTGAGCCTTTAGTGCTCTAATTTCTAGCCTATGAACCATATTTGCCATGTATTTACACCATTGCACAATTTCTATCTCTTCTTCATCTATTAAAATGGTTCTTGGTCCCTTTCACTTGGTTGTTATGAGACCCCACAACCAGGTTATTAATGTACTTGGCAGGATACCCCACTTGGCTGCAACAGTCCTTGTGGATAGTCCATTTTCCTTGACATTCCTTATTTCTTGTTTCATGTCATTGTCTATCCACTCTTTTATGAAGGAAGCTTTCTTTGATGTACTAGCATTATGTCCATTAATTTTAATATTCTGCTCAATATCTTTTGATGGATTGGGTGGAGGATCTTCAGGTGGATTTGACACAATTTATTCTATTGGTTTCATAGCATCATTATCCTCCTCAAAATTAGGTACATCAACCAATTTCACACCCCTTTTTTTGGGGTCCATATGTGACTTACACACTAGCCTCTTATATTTCTTCTTTTGTACCATGTTGATTTGTAATAAGAAACATTCAATAATAAACATTCAGTAACAAACTAAAATTTTATAGTCTTAACTTATGGCTAGGTAAGTGTGTAAACCTTCTAGGCTCTCTATCTATAATGGGAAACATTGATAAATAAACACTTAGTAATAAATTTTTTGTTGTACATTTGTTAGTGATAAATCTAGTTGACAGTCTTGACATATGGCCAGCAAGAGTGTAAACATGTTGGGCTCTTGTTTTGAGAGATCCTAGTTGGTTTACACACTTAACTATCCATACTGAGCTCTAGGTGGAACACATATCAACCTAAAATGAGCCTCAAATTATTAGCTTTTATATTTGGGGCCAATTCATCATATAATGAAATTTGATTGGTTCAATCATGGGTGCAATTATGGCAAACTTGAGCTCCTTAAACCTAATTGCAATAACGAGATGTGATATGGGGTTCAATTAACTCTGATTCGATCATGAATCGAGCCAACTAGTCAATTGGTGTAATCAATGACATGATTTGGGCCAAATTGAGTCTTGTAAAACTAATTTTGATTATATAAGATGTGATTTTGGGCTCAATCAACATCAATTTTATCATAGAATGAAACAAAGAGTCAATTTATTCAATCACAAAGGTAATTAGAGCCAGTTTTTGACCCTTCAACCCAAATACAACTATAGGGTTGATTTGAGGTTTAGTTTTTCCTAATTTTATCATAATTTGAACTAATTAGTCAATTGGTGTAATCAGTGATACTATTTATGCCATAACGAGCCTCATGAATCTATCTTTGACTAAAAGGGATGTGATTTAGGGCTGAATCAACCCCAATGTCATCATAAAATGAATCAAAGAGTTGATTAGTTCAATCATAGAGGCAATTGAGGCTATTTTTAGCCCCTTCAACCTAACTATGACTATAGGATGTAATTGGGGGCTCAATTAGACCTAATTTTATCATAGATTGAATTGATTAGTCATTTTTATATTAATGACATGATTCAAGCCAAATTGAACCCCTTTCAAATCTAATTTTAAATATACAAGATGTGACTTGGGGTTCAATTAGCCCTAATTTAATCACATAATGAACCAAAGAATTAATTGGTTTAATCATATATGTAATTAGGGCCAATTTGAGCCCCTTAAAAATAGATGTGACTATAATATGTGATTTGGTACTCAACTAGCCTCAATGTCATTACATAATGAACTAAAGAGTTGTGTAGATAGTAAAATATAAAATTTATATAGCATCTCAGTCTTGTATACTTGATATATACCTATAGGGTTCTACCTTTTAGTTTGTTTAATCCTAATTTGGATGTGGATCCTCTTGATTAGATAGGGTTAAAGATATAGAAATGATAAGGCTCAAGGGTGAATATCAAATCTATAATAGACCAACTAAATGCTAAACTCATATATACCATGTATTGAATTTATTAAATTGAGATAAGATATTACTATAAAGTAAAAATATGATAGATATATAAATTAAAAAAAGTGATGTACTTAGCTTGTTATCATTATATCCACTTAAAATTGCTCACTTCATTATTGTCGACTAATATTTCTATTAGTGAACACTAATTCCATTTAACCCTTTTTAGTCCACTAATTTATCTTATTTCTATCCATATATCTAATGTCCCCATTTATTATCCTTCATTAACCATCCTTAGTTTAATCCCATTCCCTCATTAATTTTTATAAATCTCCCATTATCTTATTCTAATTCTAATTGTCCATTATATGGAAATTTTAAATTCCCATAAACCCACCTACCTACCTACTAACCTACATCCTAGCCTTTCCTATACCCCTAGTCACCTAATCCTTCTCTAATCCCCATCTAACCTCTCCTTAATCATCATTAATCCCTAGAGAGAGTTTTATAACTCTCCAAATCTAGAACTCTCTCTAAACTAGCCCCCTTCTCTAGAATTTTTTAATTTTAGAAATTTCCATGGAATTAAAAATTCCATGGAAATTTCCTAGCCCTGTTGGCGTATGTCATTTTCCTACGGGTTTTGGCTACACAGTTACATATTACTTGCTTAGGGGCTTTAGAGTCATGCTAGTTATTTGAAAAGTTTAATACCATATTCACTAGAATGGGTTATATCTTTCCTCCTATAACCTATATATCTACCTATTCCCTTTCATATTCTAATGCAATATTGTGTGGATCATTGTTGTCTCATTCCTCTTATTCATTTCTTATAGTTACATGAATATGTGTAATCAATATTTTTTTGTACAATATACGTCTCACATAACATCTTGAATCAGTGCATTCACTCAAATCAGTATTCTTGAAGCTCATTATGATATGGTATTAGAGCTCTGGGCGCTAGTAATGATCACCAAATTTTATGTTGTTCATTATTGAAATATTGAGTAATATACTATTTTGTATTCCAAGAAATTTTTTTAGAGGGTTTATCAAATTTCAAGGTTGTTTTGAATTAAAAATCTCAAAAACCTCGAGATTTGAAAAAAATTGTAGGGGTCTTTTTCTACTAAATTTAAGAAAACTATTGCATTAGATTTTTCTCCTTGTTTTATTTAGATCTAGGAAGATAAAATTTGCATTGGAAAGAGACTATTATTTGTTTTGGTTGCAGATCTATTTTTTAAGCTTGACTTGTTTGCCTAAGCATTGGATTTGAGAAGGAGAGTGTTTTTGGTGTGTGGAGTGAAGCATTGATTTCTAAGCTAGACATTCCAATTTGCAGCCAAGCAAGCATTGAAATATAGCTTTGGCATCATTTGTTGTGTGGCCTTGGTGTTAAAAAATATACATTGTGATTTAATCCTTTGTGATCTGATCTTCACTTTTTTCCAAACCTACACTCTGACGTCCTTTGTTTTTTAGTAGAAGTTATCTTTAGATTCGCCTACCTTTACCACTGTTAGAGTTTGTTTTTGTTTTTATTCACTCAAATCTACTACTAAGAGGGATTTGCATTAGAAACTTTGGCTACAATTGTTGGGCATCCTTGTTGACGCTACTTGCCATCTTTGTTGAAGTTGCTAAGTGTTGGATTTGCAAACTGTTGGCATTGAAGGTCTATTTAAGCTTGGTAAAGAAAGGACAAAAGGCAATCTACTCAACGTCTTTATTTATATCTTGTCTTTGGCATCACTCTCCAAGTTTTGACATCATTCTCCAAGCATTATATTTTCTCTTTGCATTCTTTTTAAAATCTACACTTGGCAAACTGTTCATTACCAGGCTATGAATTTGCATGGAAGAAGCATTGAGATTTTTGTTGTTTCTTTTGTACCAAATCTATATTTTTCTACCTAGCATTGGAAATCTGACAGGAGGCCTTGAAAATTACTATTTTTGGTGTTGTGTTGAATTTTCCAGTCTGTTGCATCAAATCTCCAAACTAAATGGTGGCATAGCAAGGTGGAGGTTCCCAGAATTTCTATATATTTTCTTCGAAAAGATCTACATGCTTTGAGCCCTTAGCATCACACTTTTTCTGGTAGGTTGGCATCCTCTACTAGCATCTTGATGCCCTCCTCTAGTAGGTTGGCATTATTATTATGCTCTGGGACTGGATCTACAAAGATAAGACAACTTAGCTGTGAAGTTTTGAAGAGAGAGACAACATCCTGGCATCATTATTCTACTATTGGCATTAGATCTGCTCATTTTGAGCAGCATGGAGTCTTTTCCCTACACTTGGCATCCCATCTTGACACCTTACTTCCTTGGTGGGCCCATGTCTAACCTCATATTCTCATGGTATTTGCTCTTTATATATTTTTTGCATTCATGACTTGATTAAATTTCTACAACATCATTTACTACACTGAAAAACAAAGTCATTTTAAAATAAATAAAAAGAGCATTTTTTTTAGTCTTTTAACCATTATATATCTACCTTGATGAAGATGAAGTTGAAGCCTGAAATGATAGGAGATCGAATCCCTCTCAAAAGACCAAACCACTTTATTCTAGACTTCGTGTTGATTCCAATGAGTGGTTGGAAGGATAGGTAACCCCTTAGCATTTGACATATTTTAATTATTTAGTGCATTTTTTATTAAAAATAGGTAATTTATCAAAAATAATTTTATTAATATCTTACAAATGGTAGCTTGAAATTGAGTGCCATCTTTTGCAAAAGTTTATATTTTTAAATTTCCAGTGTAACTAGCCTATTTTCATTGTAAAGCACACTAAATTATAAAGTGCTAAAAAATTTTTGTGTGGGGGGGGGGTTGGGGCGCTATCTAACTAGTTTACACATTTACTTCTCCTCATATAGATGCATTAGCTTATTTAAATTTCATGTGTACTAATTTAGTGAATATTACATTGATTGCTCACATTTATGGATGCATTATCAACTGAGTAATGAATACTCATGCACTGATTACTCTTATTTGTGTGGACCCATATTAATTAATTCTGACATCCATACTTAGAGCATGCATTGGTACTCGATCATAAGCATAGATTGCTCATTCCTTGAGCATGTTTTATTATTGAAAACATAAGGGGGGTCACTATTGATTTTCTTAGGGATATTTTTTTGGGCCTTACATTCTCTTTCTTGCACACATTCAATTTTTTCATAACTATGACTTGTGTCCATTTAGTGATTTTATGCACAGATTGCTCTTATATTCCTAGATGCATTGTTAACAGATTCTAACATCCATTTAAGCATGCATTGTCACTTGTGCATAGATTAATCTCATTTGATTGGAATCAATTTTGGTGTTATCCAAAGTTCATCTCCAGATCATGCACTATTACTCTCAGTTGTGATCATGTCAACTCCATTTGAGAGATACATGTTGATGAGGAAGGTTGAGTCTACTCCAGTGATTCTTATTAATAAGACTAATTATGCTTCATGGTGTATGTACATGTAATTTTCACTCAAATAATGAGAACTTATTCCATTCTTATATGGATAGATTCCTGCTCTCATTGACCCAGGTCAATACAATGATTGGGCCAACTCTTGTGACTGTGTCTATGGTCACTTATTTTTACATGTTTCATGAGATTTAAACCACCATATAGAGCACATAGAGTGTCCCTCCACTGTTTGTATCACTCTTTGAGTCTTTTTGAAGATCGAGCTGAGACTTACATTACACCTCCTCCACTACTTATTATCTCTCTAGAGACAGTTGTACTCTTACCTCCTACTTTTATTTTTTGTGATGACATATCCATGGTGGATAGTGCTCTTATTTATATTGATCCCCCACTATAGGATGAGATTTTTCTAGACCTTAGTTGTCCTATTACATATTCTACTTCCATTCCTGTGCTGATTATTGCTCTTCCATAGCCTTCACACCCTTGCACTTCAAAGGAGTCTACTATTTTTAGTATGAGTACACCTATTGTGAGCATTGATGACTCATCTCTTCTTGTGGACTTGATTTTTTAAGTTGGTGAGTCATGATCCACTCTCCACATGGACATTCTTTCAACAAATGTTCCATGTCATTCTTTTGACTAGTTCACTTCAGTGGTATTACTTTTAGATTTTGTGCACACTCTTACCAAACCTATGCCACATATATAATTTGGGCCACATTAAAAGGTCTTCTTACTACTGCCTTCATCTTCCATTGTGGAATGAGAATAGTTTTAGTACATACATCGGGTTCTTCCTTTACCAAAGGGAAGAAATATTGTTCAATGTGGATAGAACTTCTATAGTCTTTAGACAAAGGATCTCATGATCGACCTTCATCATCTTGATAGTTTTACTTGGAGTAATGATTGATTTAGCATCTTCATTTTGGGGTTTTTTTAATCTCCTCTTCTTATTTCTCTCTTTTTTTTTGGGGTGGGGAGGGGGGGGGGGGAGTTTTCTCTCACTAGCTTTTCTCCTTTTCTCTACTTTATGAGAAATTGCATTGTACATGGGTACCTCATTAAGCCTTGTTGTCAAGACTCATATTTTTTTATCATCACCTACCTAAGCTATGATTATGGGGGGGTATTTTTGTAGGCCTTTTTCTTATGGGTTTTGAGCCTATTTAGTGATTTTATGCAGTAGGACATACATTGTCTTTTAGTTTCAACATTAAGTGATGATCTCTTGACAGGTGTTTCAGACTTGTTTGTCGAGAATCATATTGGGATTATCTCTCTTATTTTATGACATGCTCATAAAAGCTATTGTCTCATCATCATCATCATCTCTAGATCTTTTTCATTAGTTGTTTCTACTTGATCCTAGTTTATCACCTACTTCTTTGATTAAGCATGTACTTGTTTGGATTATGGCATCTTCACCTATGGACATGGGGACATTTGAGAAGTTTTTAGAGGAAAATTTGATGATATTTCTTCCCTCATATTCCTTTCTAGAATGGGGATATTATTTTCACTCTTCTATAGTTTTATTTCAGACTCAAACCAACTAAAAAGCTTGTAAGGAAACCATATCAAAATGAATCCATATTCAACCATCAAACATCCAAAATCACAATCCAGTATCATGCCATCCATGCCAAATCTAAGTCTCATGTAATAAAATCACCTAATCCATTTGAAAATCTTGGAAAGAGGTTATTATTAAATTCATATCATTCTGATTTGTTTCTAGAATCTTTACTTAGTAGTTGATGTTTGAGTTTGGAATTTTGCATTACTATATCCATAGTGAGCTCAAATTTCTCCTACATTTTTTTGACCATGATGGGAGGGGATATCCCTCCCAAACTAAAAAATTGTCATCCAGGTGTTGATTTTGATAGCCTATAGGTCAAAATATTGTAACTTTTTCATGTACAGGTCTCAGTCATGGGTTTGCACAGGTAGTCATGGTATTGCACTGGCTAGTCATGATATTGCCTTTGTGAGTAGCAATTTTGCACTAATGTCTATTTTGTAGGTCTTTCCCTTTGACAATTCTATGACTCACAATGAGTGATATTGTAAAGCCTAGTCCTGATATTGACTCACCAAGTCATAGCTTTGTAAATTGCTAACAGTTTACTTTTTGACAATCTTACAACTCTCTCAGTCATGGTTTTATCTTGAAAGTTATGGCATCATTGATGACAGTCGCAATATTGCATGATTTTATGAGTAGGCCTAGGGTTGTCTATTTTGTGGATGGATTGACATATTATCTAACTCCTGTGTAGCTCTATGTTATCTCTTAGCTTTTTCC
>JARHVA010000312.1:435000-680000 GCA_037957365.1 Torreya grandis | reverse complement strand
GTCTATCTCATTTGCATCATTACCTATCATACTAAATCTATCTTTTCGATCTATTTTTTTCAAATACCTTATCCAATCCTTATCCTACCTATATCAACCAACATCTATCAACCATCGCCCTGAAACTAGACCCTACTTTCATTGACTAATACATACATGCTAATATGGATGGGATCCTTTTGTGACTCATTATGATGGGTGTACCACTTACCAAAGGTGTTGATCTCCTTCAACTCATTTCACCTCCCATCCAAGCTCCGTGATGTTCCTCCATTCGCTAGTCATAAACCACCACCTAAACATTCCCATACTAGTAAAGGAAATCCAATTCTAGCCACCCATCTATCCACCTAAACACATCGACAACCATCTAATCACAAGATCAGTTTTCCCACATCTAAATCACAAAGTGAAGTAGGTCCTTATACTCCTTTTCCCATGTCATTATATTCCCTCTTAAACCCACTAGTCGTTGCTTACATGATGGTCTATCTACCTATCTGACATCCTGAGTTCAACAAACCTAAGCCCTCTTGGTATAAAGATGATTAATTTTGTGCATATCACCAAACTTGGGGGCATACCATTAATCGATGTCAAGCTTTCCAAGAGTTTATCCAGGATCTCATTGACTATGGTGATATAGTAATTGATGATGAACCAGATGCATCCATATCCTTATGTGAACAAAAAGAGGAATGCCAAGGTTCCCTTCCAAATCATGATCAAGATCCTCCCATTCCAAGCCAAGGTCAAGATACCACTCCCATTTTTGATAAATTCTACATCAAAGTTGACTCTATCTCCCATGATCCTAGTCCTCCCATATCTCATGAATCCTTCCATGACCCTCTCCTTGAATCCATCATTCATCCATCATCTCCCTCTCACCCATCACATCAAATACCCCATGTTGAGAGGTCAATCATGGACAATGAAACTCCTATTAGTAGCATTGCATTTTGTGCATAAGAGTCATCTTTTAAGTTAACATCTGATGTCTTATCTTCCATAAGATCATGTTCAACACCCGTATCTAAATTAGATTCCTCATCAAAAACATCATACCTCATTGATGTTGATAGTCCCTATATTTTAAAGGATATTTATAATCTAGATACCTTTGATTTATTACCAGGCATATCTTTTGATCCCATTTGAGATGATGATATCATAAATGAGTTATTTCAAGCTTTATCTATCAAATATTGTTAGAGTGAGTCTTATCCTTTTTTGGATGCATCTACTATAGCTAGTCTTAGTGATCATTTTACTGATTTTGAGGAGATTTAATTTGATGTCAAAACTGGGTCTCCTAGGAACCCCTATGGAGACTATGCTGCCACATCACCACTCATTGACCTCATCATGCCCTCACCACCATATTCATCCATCATGGACCCTTTTCTCCCTGTCAACAGTCATATAATCACTTCCCTCCATAAGGATAAATAAGAGCATGCATTATTGGATCCTTCCTTGACAAATATAATGTGTGCCACAAATGTAAAGGTCTAAGACCATATTAAAAAAGTTAATCATAAGATTCAAGTCTTCTTTGATTCCATTAGTCAAAATCAAGAAGATTCAAATCATCAACCTTATCCAAAAATGTCTTCTCCTAGTGAAGCTCTATATCTGGTACTAAGAGATTATCAAAGTCAAAATCATCATAATATTCCAAGTCAAAGATAAATCTCCTTTGGTGAAGCCCAAAATTAGGGACCAAGGGGTAGTCAAAATCAAATACATTCAAATGCTCAAAATAAAATGGCTAATCATCTGTCAAATAATCAGATCAAAGATGAGCCACAACATCAAAGTGTCTTGAACCTCCTATAGTCTTTTGTCACTTAACACCGATCAAATGAAAAATGTCCAATACATCTAATGGTGTATGTGACTGCTAGTCCTAATCCTCCTTCACCCATCACCCCATCCTATTATGATCCCATCATTCATTTTAGTCCTAATTATCCATCACCTGTCACACCATCATATCTTGATCCTATCATCCCTTCAAATCCCATACATCAAAATCAAGATCTAATCAAATCCATACCCCACATCGTTAACTAGGGTAGTATTATCTCTCGTAGGGGTGATGAAGACACCTGGTCTAGATATTTGGAGGGATCATAATCAAGAATCACACTAGGTCACATGGACATCAATACATCTAGTAGTGACAACATGATCCTACCATCACACATCCCTAGAACAAGTGTTGGATAAATAATCCATTAAACATCCACACCTTGCATCTTTCCCATCATTCAATAAATTGATATGCCCAATAAAGTCAAAAATTCAAAAAAAAATCATTCGTCCAATAGTGAAAACCAATCTTCTAGCACCTTAGGCAAGTACCATGATGAAAACTGGTTTTTAGCATCATGGTAGAATAATCAATTGTTCACATTATTCTTCAACACTTGGGGATAAATCCATCTATTTCATATCCTCAGCCATCTATCTCACTTGTAACATCCCTTGTCTACCTTGTCTATATCACCCATCATTTTATCCCTTGATCCATTATTCCTATCCATCATTCACCATCATATCATGCATCCTATCTCTTATTCCTTCCCATCTTGGCCTTCATAAGGAAGTGGAAGGTGTCTTGATAACTGTCCTAAAATACTCTTGGCATAACCTCAACTGGACACTCAGGCAAAATAACCATATACATCACAGAGAATGTTTTACAAAAGAAATAATATTCTTATCCATGAATGAACAAAAATAGTTCAATGGGATTCGAGAATACATCCAATTAAAATAGAGTTGTGGCAAGACTTTGGATTTAGGCTCGACTTGCAAACAAGAGAATAATTATTTTTAAAGAAGCAAGACATCATTATTTTTGTGGCAAATGGTTAAGTGAAACTTTACATACCATAATAGCTATAATAAGTAGTCAAAGTTTTATAGAACTCCAAGGTATAATATAATAGGTTTTACATAATAAATACCTATTAAGGATGGATTTGGCTAATGAACATACACACAATTTCAAATGTAATATCTTAAGATGTATTTAAAATTGAGGATGATTCTTTTTCAAAAGATGTATATTACACAATACATGTTTCAAAATCTATCTAGAGTTATATCTACCTTCATCAAACATATGGTGTTAAAAAATAAGTCATATTAGATTAAAAATAAATTTCTAAAATTATTTCCATGAGAAAGTTATGCTCTATGCAATTGATGGTAAATAATCAGTTAATGTCATAATATTTGACAACTTTTATTGTAGGAATAATAACTCATTTTTTTTTCTTTTGTAAATTTAACCACCAATATCTTTAAGAGAGTTACCCAAATTTGTTTTTAAGAGCATTAAAATCATTCTAATTTAGTCATCCTTTCATCCTATTTTAGCTAGGTTAGCTTTAAAATAATGTAGACCCAAAGTGAAGTTGGAATTTATGTACAGTTTTATACTAATATTCTTTATTTGCCTATTTTTGTACTTCTATCATGAGATGCTTTATATTATATAGTTCTAGTTATTTAATGTTTGAATTCATTTTTCTTTTATATTTGAACAAAGAATATATTATTTTATGTATTACCAATCATCGTTCATTAGAGTAAAATGAAATGTCAATAAGGGGGTTATGTTGATATTGTACACTTCCAATGCTTTAAGATCTTAGTTCATTTGACCATGATATTGTACACTCCCAATGCTTTAAGGAAATGTAAGAAGGATTGAATATGTAAAGAACAAAGAGCTTAGTCATTAGTGACCCACACTTCATTGGAAAAATAATATTTATATGTTGTAAATATTTTTGGAGTTATTATATAAGTAAACATTCTTGTAAAAATAATGATTTTTTGTGCAAATATTTTTGAAGGTGTGAAGTAAGTAAATTTCAGTAATACATATAGAATCTAAAGTTTTATAAAATGAAAGATGAATAGTGGTTTTAAAGATTGGAATAAACGGTAATAAAAAGTAGAATTTGAAAGGATTATAAAATATTATATTACATTAGTTAATATTTTTTAAATAATCAAAATAATATTATTTATACCATATCACAAACATTTAAAATAAAATATTTATCTAGCTATTACTTGGAAAACATGAAGTGTAGAAATAAAAATACTAGCTCACAACACAAATTAACACATACATTAGGTTGAAAGTACATACAGTTTCATGGAGTTAACACAACACACACTTTTCTAATTATAGAATGGCGTAGTGGTCACTATAATAAAAATAAATAGAAATTATAAGGGATTGCTTGTGCTACTAAGCCTTGACTAGTAGCATCTCAAATTTATGACCAAGGTCATCAGTTCTTTCAAATTATTTATAATATGAGAAACCCACTCCTAGATGTACTTTTGAATCTTATTCAATATCAAGATAAAAATGTTCTTGGATCACACCATTGTTGAGAATGTCAGACAAAAATTGATTAGAGTTGATGCAGTGGGGAGTTTTGAAGTGACTCAATGATGCTCCAAGTCCCACTAAGTAATCTAAAATCTTTTTGAATGTGCCTTTTTCCACAATACGAAGTTCCAGGGGTCCACTGGTCTTAGCTTTTCTATAAAAAACATAGGCCACATCAACAAAAGATTTTTCCATTGTTAAACAAAATTTGTTCAAAACCTTTTCATCTATTTTACTACTAATCTCCCAAAATATAACATAGTGCCTTGGCTCAATTGACATATCTGCATATTTTTTGAAGTCTACCAGCTCAATATTTTCTTCGGTCAAGATTTTAGTAGCCTTCTCAAAAGCTATTTGTAAATATTTCTTAGTCATCTTTTCAATGTTGATTATAATAACAAGGTTCTTCCAGCATATATATGACAACTGTGGAGTAGAATTGTAAAATTTAGTTACTCTTACAACATCACTAAGTCTGTACCTATAAATCCCTATATATAGACAAAGGCAATAAATATTCTAGATTATCCATATCATAGAAAATTTTAGACACTATAATCTAAACTTTCATGTATTTCGATTAAATAAAATGAAAACTTCAAATGCAAATAGAAAAATGTAAAATGCAAAATGAAAATTACGTATTGGAAAATGATGAGGTAGAATTCACTAGTAAATGTTGTGAAAACAACCTCATAAACCTACCCAAATTTTACATCTATTAGACCAACATGTTCAGATTCTGTAAAGTAGGCATTAACTACATTTTGATTCAATTTTGAGTCTTCAAGATGCAAATGGAGTGGAATGAATTCACAATATTCAATATTGGGTACAAGTGTGAAAGTTATATTCTCTAGTGGAGTTGTGGGATCTATATAAGTAGAAAATGCACATTTAGAAGAAGCATAATCTCCACTCAATAGTGGTAGATTAGATGCATAATGCCTCTCTCAATTTCCTTAAATAAGGCTCCACAAAACTTGTCATGATAGAATGAACATACTTAGCATTAGGCTAAAGCCATAGAATAACTCCATACCAATTATCCATGCTCTTAAATTTTTCATATATTGCATCTACCAAATATGTATTAGGTTTTAGAAATTTGGAAATAGATTCTCTCATAGAAGGTTCTGTGATTCATTCACTAAGTTTTCCTTCCTTGATATCCATACAAAGTCCTTCCCAGAATTGCTCAAAGTTATTGAAAGCATCTACTATGTTGTATGAAAAATTTGATTTCATGTATTGTACCTCATTTGAATGGAGAAGTCCACATAGGAGATGGAAATACAAGGATTGTCAAGAATCATGACAAAATACAACCTCATCTAGACTACATGGAAAAACCTTTATGCTCTTCTTTGAAATCTTATTAGCTTCACTACAAAAAACATTTTTAGGCATAGATAAAGCTATAAAATCCCCTTTGGTATGATTTTTTTTGCTAAAATAGACAAATTCCAGGGATCTTCCCCCAAGCATGACTGGATATACCCTAAAATCCATAGACAACATTGTGAATTGCTTTAAACTACCAAAACAGGTAATCTCATTATGAAATTAAGTCACCCTACTCATATATTCATAATTACGAAATCATATTGAACATAGGAGAAGTGGAAGTGATAATAGCAATAAAATATGCCAAAGATTCCAAAGCTTAAAAGATTGAAATACTTAAAACAAATAAACAACCTATTGCCAAAAATCTCAAAAAACTAGAAGCTATAATCCACGGAATTGATTTTTATGGAACAACATGTATTTAAAGCCCAAGTATCACAAGCCAAAAATAAAAATAGTAAATACACTCAGGTTGAACTTATAGATGTTGATAGAATAAAATGGCAACATATCTGAGGCCAGAAGAGTGGAACTTTTCTTCGCAAACATTAAAATTTAGAAATCTGGGATAAAATTATCTATAAGATAATTATTTACAAGACTAAACTCTTCTGATAAAGATTTTGATGGAAATCAACACTGTAATCCTCTAGAAGAATCAAGAGAATCTCAAAGCATGTAGTAACTTGTGAGGATCTTCCACCTTTAAGTTATGAAGAGGTTGTTCAACTAGCTAATGAAACTACCATCCACACCTTTATTGCACCTTTAACAATAGTTGTAACATGTAATGATATTAATGTCCAAAGTTAATAATAATAATATAAGTATTTGTTGAGATATTTTGGCACATGTCATGGGGTAATAATTATTACAGTTATTTTTTATGACATCACTAATTTGCACTTTAATGACATTATAGTCATTTCCACCAATCAAACTATTGTTAAATGTTATTTTTTATAATATTTGTTAAAAAATGCATAAGTAACTATTGAAAACTTTCAAATATTACAATGCACAAATAAATAATGAATTTTGATTGGTGGAAAAGGTATAGTTTAATGGAAAGTTAAATGAAAATGATTCCTTTAATTATCCCTTCATGAATAATAATATATTTATGAATATTAGTAATACAAATATAGTTAAGTTGTATTCAAAAGTTATCTTGAGACTAAAAAACAAAGTGATAAACTCGTAGTAGAGTTTCCTCAAAAAAATATAATGAGACATCATGGTTGTTACATGGTAGGTAATCAAACACCATCCACCATATTTCTAATCAAATTATACAGGCATCGATGGATCGAGAAGTGTTTTTTGGATAGTGGAAAGGGTGCATTGGTTGCTGGGTTGATGAATAAAACACAAATTAAGTCTTGAGATATTTTTTGTCTTTCACATCACATGTTAATAATTTGTCAACATAATAAGCCCTACATCTATCCCTATATGATGCTAGTTTGTCAATTTGACTCATTTTTGAATTAGTTTGACTTAATACTAACTCTATGGTATTGTCTAAATAGGTGTAGTGGGTATTGGTCAAAGTGGGGTCCCTCATTCTCCTAATTATTTATTCAATTTATATTTTATTTTTCACTATGTGAAACTAAAACCTCCTGACTGCCTGGGAGGTCTTGTGGATCTATAAGAGGGTTAGGAAGGTTAGATGATTTATATGTAACCTCTATGTCAATCTCGTAATTATCACACAACTCGATGCACTCTTTTACCCATAACTAGTTCATAACCTTACACACAAATCTTGTGCATGTTCATAGAATTTCATGCAACAGTCACCTTAAATCATATTTTATTATCCTCAGTGTGCTCTCCACACTACACATCCCTATGCACTTCATCAGCTCTTACTCATGGACTTACCGACTCCTTTGGGCCCCACTTTAGCACAACTAGGCATCAATTTTCCCCAACCATGTGACAATAAGTGGTCTAACTAGCCCTTATCCACCAATTGAGGATCATGAGATTGGGAATCATTGAAGACAACCTAGATATTAACTATTCAGATCATTACCAACTACCACATCTGACAGGAAGATTTAAATTCTCTCATTGGTAGCTGTGTAATAATTATTACTATATTTATATTATAAATTTGAAATATTTAACATATACATTTGGTGAGATTATGATGACTGGTGCGATGGATGAAGGTGAACAGGAGGGCGCGACAGGGTAGAAGGCAGGGTACAGCTATAGGGAAGCGCTTGAACTGCAGTAGGCATCCTAGGGAGCATGTAACAGTGGGAAGGCTCCACTTTTACAAGGTTTAGGTACTTTTGCTGCTCTTGAGTAACCAAGTATGCACATCCCAAAAGTCAATGGCTGTCTAGAAAGATGCAAGGAGAGGCCCAAGTTGGCCATACCAATGGAAATGATTGTTGAAGACATTGAATACTATTCCAATCACTCCTTATACTACAATTTTTTGGAGCTTAGGACGTCATTGTTATTCCTGGAAGCATGTGCTCAAAGGATGTGGGCATCAGAAGGAGATATGGATATTACATTATTGGCCAATAGCTATTTCATGGTCAGTTTTACCTATATAATAGATTGTCAATGAGTTTTTGCTAGAGGTCCTTACTTCCATAATCAAGTGGGACTATTTATCAAGCCTTGGCATGTCGATTTCATAACTTTAGAGGAACTACAAAATCATGTCCCGGTGTGGGTGCATTTGCCCCACTTTCTAGTGGAATACTATTGAGAAGACACTCTCTAATTGCTCGCATCCTTACTAGGAAGGCCAGTAGGTTCCTCAATGTCACTCCTGGGGAAAAAGGTAATGACTTATGCCTGCATTTGTGTTGAAATTGATCTTAGTAAGCCATTACCAAATGCTGTTGAAATGAGTGTAGGCCCTTTTTCATGGGTATAACAGCTGGATTATGAAACCCTCCCTTTCCGCTGTCATCTATGTCATGCTTATGGGCATTTGTAGTGATGGTGTCCCACCTCAAAATCTACTGCACCTCAGCTAGCTCAATCTACTCACACTCCTTCTGGTAATGACAAGGAAAGGGGTCTGGTTCCAGGTGAGATGCCTAAAACTGATGGTTTTATGCCAGTTAAAGGCTGATATAGAAATAGAGGCCAAAAATGGTCCTTGAAGGAAAGACAATTAGATGACTCGCTCAATAGATTTGAAATATTGGATGACCTTAATCAGTATGAGGTGAATCTTAGGTTGATGATTTTTGACCATGGGATTGAGGAACCAGCTTAGGAGACCAATGCTTCAGGGGCTTTAACTGAAACACAGGATGCTGGAGATTGTCATATGGATATGGACCAACAACTGATTATTTTGAAAGGAATGACTTCCTTAGTTTCTCCCCTTAAAGAATACAAAAATATGCCCCTTACCAGGAAACTGGGGACCTAGGGGCAACAAGAAGTAGTAAATCTTTTCCTCATCTTGGACTTCTACAAAAAGACCTTAAGAAAGGAGGGGGAGAGAAATCTGGCAAGCCTGGTAGAAAAAAGGACCAGGAAAAGATCAAGCTAATGGGAGAGACTTTGGTGGAGTTGGGGTTAGTAAAGACTCTAGATGCACACTTTTTGAGCTCTCTGAAATGATTATAATATCTTAGAATGTAAGGGGTTTGAAAAACAGTCCCAGACAAAATGTTGTTCACAACCTGATTAAAAGTCATAGGCTGGATGTCCTTTTCTTGTAGGAGACTAAGCTTTCAGTTGAAGACATGTCCAAACTTGCACCCAAGTTGTGGTGGCAAGGAGAATGTCAATGCATTGGCACTACCGGATACTCAAGAGGACTAGCTTATCTATGGAACCCATGAAAGATTGGCCTCATAGGCTAGCTGACTTCTAAGTACTTCATGAATATGATTGCTTCTAGCTTTGAGATGGGGGAAGTCATTCTCTTCTCTAATATCTATGCTCCCAATGATTGGTGAGGTAAAAAATCCTTATGGGGCCACATAAGTTTTGTTCGTAGCCTAGCCTCCTTTCACCCTTGGATAATGGCAGGTGATTTTAATGCCATTCTTGATTTGACTGAAAAGAGTGGTGGCACGTCAAGGTTGGACCCATTTGCTTTGCTAATGCACAACTACATTTAAAATTTGAATTTAGTTGACATCAGGCCCAATAATGGATAGTTTACCTGGAACAACCACAGGAGTGGGAAACATTGCATTGCTGAGAGACTTGACCATTTTTTGGTCTCAGCTTTTTGGGTTGGAGGTATGTGGTCTACGAGGTCTAAAATTTTGGACTAAAGAGGATCAAAACATTAGCCCATCAAGCTTAATAGTGTCTCACAATATCACCCACACTCTCCTTCCTTCAAATTTCAACTCATGTGGTTGCAGGATCAATCTCTACATGAGTGTGTTGCCAATTGGTGGCATTGGGGTAGGCCTGCCCATGGTACGGTGATGTACATTTTTGACAAAACACTGCAATATGTGAAGTACAAGCTCAAGTGGTGGAATCACCAAAGTTTTGGGAACATTTTCCATGCTAAGGTTGTTGCAAAAACCAAGCTTGATGGTATCACGAGAATAATAAGGGAAGAAGGATTGACTAAAGACTTACTGCAAGAAGAAACACAGGCTGTGAAAGACCTAGAGGAATGCGAGCTACGAGAGGAAATTTTTTGGAAGAAGAAAGCTTGGGTCGAATGGCTCCAGAAGGGGGATAGAAATACATCCTTTTTCTTCAATTCGTCTAAAGCCAGGAGACATGGCAATTCTATTTCGGCCATGGTCAATGAAAGAGGTGAGCGGCTTAACTCTTTTTTGGCAATTTCAGAGGAGGTAGTGCAGTACTTCTCTACTCTCTTTAGGGAAGATGCTAATGGGGAATCTCTGGAAGAAGCCTAGGTTCTCTTCTAAATTCTGTCATTGGTGATGCATGAAATGATGAAAATTTAATGAAACCAATCACACTTGGAGAGCTTGAGGAAACCATTGTTCAGATGAAAAAAGGGAAAGCGGCTGGACCTGACGGCTTCCCAGCTAAATTCTACCAAGAATTTTGGGATATCATCAAACTTGACCTTTTAGCTATTGTCCAAAAAGCTCAGTAGAATAAGCAAATGCTTAAGGCTACAAATGCGACCTATCTTGCTCTCATACCCAAATGCGAAGGTGCTGATAGGCTAAGTCAATTCCTCTCTATATCCCTTTGCAATGTGGTTTACAAAATTATATCTAAAATCATTGCAGATAGGTTAAAAAGAGGCCTGAGTGCTATGATCTCAAAAGAGCAGAGTGGTTTTGTGGCAGGCAAGCAAATCCTGGATGGTATCGTTATTGCTGTTGAGTCCATTCACTCCATGGCTAGCTCAAAAGATAAGGCAATGTTCATTAAATTGAACATGGCCAAAGCCTTTGATAGGGTCAGATGGTCATTCTTGTGGAAGGTTCTTCATGCTTTTGGCTTTGTAGATGAATGGACTCAATGGGTCATGAGCTACATTTACTCAACTTCCTTCTCAGTGCTTATCAATGGAGAACACACATAGCTTTTTGGTGCTACAAGAGGGCTGCGACAAGGTGATCCTCTGTCTCTGTATCTTTTTCTTCTCCTTGCTAAAGGTTTGGGGTAGTTGATCAATAAGAATAGAGAGGAAGGACATATCCAAGGATGGCGATGGGGAGGGGAATTACCAGCGCAATCACACCTGTAATTTGCTGATGACACTACCCTTATGGGCATGGCCACAATGACTGAAGCTGCTAATTTATGCAGGGTGTTAGATGTTTATCTAATGGCCTCGGGACAAAAGGTCAATGAAGATAAGTCATCCGTCTTCTTCTTCAATACTTCGGGCCCTATTCAACAGTGGATTGCAAGGACTCTGCATTTCCAAATTGCGACTCCCCCCTTAATTTACTTGGGTATCCCTATCTCGGCTGGTCGTACATCCAAAGAATCTTGGTAGACTATTTTGGAGAAATTTTGGGTGAAAGTGAATCATTGGACACACAGGTGGTTATCCTTTGTAGGCCGGGTTCAACTTATCCAATCTGTGGTGTAGGCTTTACCCATTTATAGGTGTTATGCTCCAGGTTGCCCCGATGGGATTCGTTAAGGAGTTTGATTCAGTTACTAGACAATTCTTATGGGCTGGTAGTCTGAACTCCACTAAATGGAGCCTCATTAGATGGGAGATTGTTTTCAGCCCCAAACAATATAGCGGGCTCGGTCTGAGGCAGACGGACTTAAATGGTATTGCTTTGGCGGCCAAACTTTATTGGTGATGGTGCACCGAACAAGACAAAGCTTGGGCCAGAATTGTCTCACAGAAGTACTACTCTGAAACCATTCAGAGGGACATTCCTTACTATCTGCTTATTGGGAAAGGTTCGGCAATATGGGGTACTCTCAAAAAAGGTGCTGCTCTCATCAAGAATGGCTTATTTTGGATTTGTAAATAGGGATCCAAGGCTCTCTTTTGTCTAACTCTTGGGATGGATATCCTCCCATCATTTCTCAGTTTTTAAATTTGTTGAACCTTTGTTAGAGATTCCTTGATGCTGGCTGGTCTCGGGTGAGTGACTTCAGAGTTTACATTACACAAGGACAGGTGGAGGTAGCCTACTAGAAAGCTCCCAAAACTTGGCCTGTTAATGGGACGTAGGAAGAGAATGAGGAGCTATTGAGCATACTTTTTAGGTGTCGCTGTAGTCTTCTTTAGGAGGAGGATGAGCTAGCTTGGTCTCCTAATCCCAAGGGAGCTTACACAATTTCATCTAGATATCAGGCTTTACTTCTTTAGAGATTGGGTAGGGGGAAGTGCATTGGTGGAGACAAGTCTGGAATAATTTCACATGGTCTAAATGCAACTATTTTTCTTGGATGCTATCTTGGAATAGGTGCTTGACATGGGACAATCTCTGGAAGAGAGGTTTCTAAGGCCCTTCAATATGTGTTATGTGCGGAGCGGCTGAGGAGGATTCTGCACACCTTTTTTTGTGATGCCCCTTTGCCTTGCAACTCTGGCATTATTGGTGGGATGTTTGGCAGTGCCTATGTCTTCATGCTCAATCTGTGGTTGATTTTTGGAATGGATTGGGAGAACCCCCCTCAAGGATGCCCTTCTTGCAGGACATATGGCTGGGTTGCCCCATTTTTCTGTTTTGGCATATCTAGCTTAAGAGAAATAGGATAATTTTTTGGGGGGTGAGGGTCATGGTGCAGCAAGTATGGTAGAAAGTGATGGGGATGATCCAGGAAACTGTCTAAGCAAAGAGCGTGATCTGCCTTCCTTTGACCAAATAAGATGCTCAAGTGGTGGCGTGACTTGGATTCCAGCAGTTAACTGGTAAGTCTGCATGTGTTAGGAGGAGTAAGTAGGTCAAGGAGCAGATTCTCAGAACTAGTCAATGGCAATGCCCCCCTAGTGGGACTCTCAAGATTAATACGGATGGTTCATCCAGAGGTAATCTAGGACCCACAGGTACTGGAGGGATAGGAAGGGATTTTGAAGGTATGGTGATTTTTATTTTTGTGGTTCCTAAGGGGCTACAAACCATTAACATGATGGAAGGTCAGGCCATTCTTTATGCCCTTGAGAAGGCCCAGGCGTTAGGTTGGCATAGGATTATCTGTGAATTAGACTCTCAAGTCTTGATTAACCTGCTCATTAAGAGGAAAGTGGTGGATGTGAATTGGCAATTATCTTTGATTATGCAATAGATTTTGTAGATTTGCTCACTTATGGATAGCGTTACTTTTGCTCATATTCTAGGAGAATGGAACAAGGCAGCATATTTTTTGGCTAAATGGGTGTCTGAACATTTGGATGGTGGAAACATTGAGGATTGGGGGTCTCTCCCCCTGACGTTGCATTCTGATTTGGAGAGAATTCTGGAGGCTGATAGGGAGGTTCACAATATTGTCTAGTTGGGTGTGTGCCTAGTTGTTCAGCTTATGCTGCTTTCTTCTGGGGGTTTCTACCCCCCGTTCTTCTTGTAATGCTCTTTGCTTATTAATATTAATTTTAACCCTTTGTTATAAAAAAAATATGCATTTGGTGAAAAAATAACATAACTAGATTAGTGTCATTTCAACAGTTGTAATACTGTTAGATTGCTTTGCACATCTACTCTATATACACACACTGTAGACATTGTACTATGTATCCTCTATTTTTTAATTTATGAATAGAAATTGCCATTTCTACAAGTAAGACTTATACTCCATTAAATGTGTGTTTGATTATTCTTTCTGAATAATCTCTATGCATTCACACTGTACAACCAAATTCAGTTGTCCCTCACACATTTGGTCTTGGGTCCCTTGGTGTGGATCATTAGACAGAGGGTTAGGATGAGAGTTAACATGTTATTCTATTGTAGTTGAATGAGTTGTTTTAAAATAAATGAGTTTTAATAATAAAACAATGAAAATAAAAAAAATGCTAAAATCTAGTATTAATAGGTTTGTTTTTTGATTGCTTACCTTTCCTTTGTGGCAACATTTTTTCAAGGTAACAATCTATCGTATCATATTTTTTCCTCCTCCAAACACAATGCAAATGTGATTTAGTATAGATAAAGCCAGAATAAATAATAAAATAAATGAGAATGACAATGCCCATGGGTTTGGGCCTTTTTTAGTATTTGTTTCATGTTAACATAACATGTTATAATTCTTATACATTATGTTTTAGTTTTGTTGAGCCTAAGTTTCAATAACGTGTATGTGTTATAGACATTGCACATACACATAATGTTTATAACACTACATGTTAGGGTAAATGTCCACGAAATTCCTCAAATCCATGCACTTACCCTTTACATCTCTCATGGTATCTCTTGTTCAACTTTAGGGACAATAGCTAGTTACCTATATGGACTATGAAAACATTATATCTCTATGTATAAATGTTGTTAATTCTTAGTAATTACAAACCACATGAATTTAATACAAATAGAAGCACACATGCACTTTTACTTTGCATAATTTCAAATAGATGCCTCTATGGTAAAAAATGGCTTGTGTTTCTGAGCATAAGGCTTGGAGTTACACACATAACCGAATACGTATTTTTTACAAGAAATAAAAAATATCTAACTTCTACCATTACAAATACTATAAATTTCATTGAGATATTTCCTAAAACTATTACTCTAACATTGAGCATGTTATCCTCTTTCTATATATATACAACTCACCATTATAAATACTATGAATTTAATTGAGATATTTTCTAAAACTATTATTACGATGTAGAATGCACTCTCCTCTTTACACACACACACACACACACACACACACACACATACAGTTTTAACTACTTTAACTTTTCTATCTGTATTAATTTCTAGGTATTTTTTGTATGCCACTATATGTCACAATTATAAATATCTATATATTTTTTTATGTATCTTTTATTTTATTTATCTAAATGCAAAATGAATTATATAGTTTCAAACTAGGCTTAATTGTATGCATATTAAAAAATAAAAAATAAAATAAAATTAAGTAGTTAGGGAAGCACATATCCTTTTTTAAAATCATTTTCAGGGTGTATTTACTTGTAAAATTAATTTAAAAAATAATATTCATCGATAAATTTTAAAAAATAGGTTGAAAATTAGATGATTTTCTCTAAATTTATTATCAAAGAGTTTCAAAAAATAATAAACAATGCTAAAAAATGAGGGGGTGAACGAGCAACTTTTATTTTATATTTTCTGAAAATTAGAAGTTCCTCTTTAAATTTCATATATTTAACTTACTTATATTTGACCATTTCAAAAAAATAGTACTGTAAAAACTAAATTTGAAATGTTACAATTCGTGTTTTATATAATCTATACAATTTGAAAATTCTTAATTTTGAAGGAAAAAAACTCATTTTAAGACTCCATTTTGACAGACCAATTCCACGCACTTCCCCTTGTTCCTTTTATCTTAATTTAGCACTTCCCTTTATTCCTTTTATCTTAATTTAGAACCTTTTTTAATTGGATTTATATTTGTTTCTTTCTAATATACTTTTGCTTCACAGTCTTGGTTTACTCTATTTTGTTTTTAGGTTTTGACCTTTTTCGCTGAATTCTTTCAAACTCGGTCAACCAATTATTGTAATTTTTTTATTGGTAACATTTTTTTATAATATTTTTAGGATTATTAAATTTTTATTCTATGGATAATGTTATTTAAACTTGGGTGAGGCTGTCCATTTCCTCAATATATCCAAAATGAAAAAAATCATTCATTTCATCAATATATCTAAAATAAATAAAAAATCATTCAACATAAATTTTTAAAAGATGTATAATTTATTATTGTAATTGGTTATATATTTATTTCTGAAATACATGCTTGAGATATGACATTTTATGTAGTTCAGTGATCCTATGTGAATTTTGTCTATTGAAATATGCACCCAAAAAAAATCCAATTATTGTCCTCATTTATCCTTATAATGATTGATGTCTTATAGTTAGTAATTAAATTCAAGAAATTAAATAAAAATCAAGATGATTTTTTCTCTAAATTAGTATTAAAAAAACACTAGTATGAGAAATTTTAAAAAGTTTTATAAATTTGTATTGCTCCATATAATTTTATTATAATTAATATTTTTTTTTAAATATTTTCCACAAAATTTCAAACATTACATTCCTGACACAAATATAACACCAAAAATATAAACGATTTGATTTGAATTTTTTTAAAGTAGATCTGAAGAATTCAACAATACTCACTCATAATGTAGAGAGAATCAATTTATTAATTAAATATTTTCTATTTTTTATTGGTAGGTACACCCAATTCATATATTTTGAATGTAAGTAGAGTATTTTTAGTATTTGACATGGGCATTGCTTCCATGATAGTGCCTTTCTACATTTTAGAAGTTTCACTGGCCAAAATTAGAGGATATTTAATTATTATAAATTATTTTCTTATCACAAACAACCACTTTATATATGTTTCATCAATCTTTCTTTTACAAAAGTTTTAATTATATGGCATTAGATGGTTGGAGTTACAAGATTTTGTGCCTTTCTATAATTTGTGTTCATGTTATTTTTAACCAAATCTATTCATTGATTGTAATCATATATAAAATAGGACGAAGCTATCACAATTGTAAATAAGATATATCAACAAAAAATTGTTGAGAGTGAAATTCAAACAACAAAAGAATTAGTAGAGCCTAGATAAAGGTAAGAGGTTTTGAGATGAATCAATACTTTTTTATTAGAGTAACAGATATTATCAGATTTTTTGTTCTTTATTTATTTACTATTGTATTTTAAGTTTATTTTCGAAATTAATATGAAATTTTATTTCCTTTTGTCAAATAGATTCTATAACACATATTTTTAATATATTAAATTAAAAAAATATATAGTGTAATTTATATTACGTTTCACTCTTTAAAATTTAGTAATCAACTTTTAATTGATGCCTTTACAAGATATATTTATAAATATTATCTTTATTTGATGTAAAGAAATTAATTAATTGATTTTTAAGAATTAATTTTATTATACAATACAATGAAATGAAAGATACCAATTGGTAAATTTAATTTCTTTACATGATTTTAATATTGTCTACATAACTTTAATGATATTATCATATAAATGGAAAATAACCTTTATTATCTTGACATTGATTGAGAGTAGTCTAATAACAATGGAGAATCCTAACCTATAACTTAATCCCACTACCACTTCCCATCATTCAATTTCAACATCTAAATCCTCTTCTCCTATTTCACTTGCCTTTATAAACTTAAAATATTATTTTCCTACTTCACTTGCTTTTATAAATTTAATATATTATTTATTTTACATGAGTTTTCCATTGTCTATAGAAAATGAAACATAGTCCTAATGATATCATCATATACATGAAAGACAATCTTTCTTATCTTAAGAATGAATGAGAGTAATCCAATAACAATAAAGAACCCTAACCCATAACTCAACCCCACTGCCACTACCCACCATTCCATTTCAGTATTGAATCCTCTTCTTCTGCTTCAGTTGCCTCTCCACCACTGTGATTTGGAAAAGAAAGGTTTCCAATATTATTTATGAAGGGAATGTCATATAGATGGGCATTGTCTATGAAAGATGATTCGTCAAACATTAGAAACTGTCCTCCATGAGGTACTTTTCCCTCAGGCATGTTGTAGGAGACATTGAAGAATTGCAAATAACTAAGAGATTGAAGTTCCAATGGAATTTTTCCATTCAATTTATTTTGTGAAAGATCCATAGACTCTAGTTGACCCATGCCTCCTAGTGTGTTTGGAATTTGGCCGCTAAAATTATTTATAGAAAGATTGAGGCCTTTCAAACCTTGAAGGAATCCCATTTCTGGCGGAATCTTCGCTGCAAAATTGTTACTTGATAGATCCATAAATTTGAAAATTGTAAAAACCGTCTCATATTCCAGAAAGTGGTCTTTTGTGGAAACGGTTATGTGATTCTTACACTCAATGTCCTTTGTAAAATAACCAATTTGCAGTGCACCACTCTGTGATGCATTGACCATTGCCCTTAAATTTGTCACACTAGATTGTAGAATTTTTAAATAAAATTAAATCATAGCCAAATATATGCAATATTCATAATACAGAAGAGATAAGAGTTGCAAAAATAAAAAATACTTCTTCAAAAAATTGGAATCATTCTCCTTCTTCTTCTTCTTGAAAATAAAGATCAATTACAATGTATTAATAGAATTGCATGTGAACATGCTTTTCTAATTATTGAATAAAATATTTTAAACTTATCTAAATAATAATTTGCATGTAATAACAACTAAAACTAACTCTAGCCTTTCTAAGGCTTTATTTTTTCTAAAAAAATTATTAACTAAAAGTTAACTAACTGTCTAAATTTAGCTCCACAAAAAATTATTTATGCAAACTAAATTTACACTAATAGTCTAAAAATAGAACTGAGTGAACCGCACTTTAGCATCACTTTTCAATATACTCCCCTTTGATGCTGAGCGGGCTCACAATTTGATCTCTGAGTGTCAAAAACTGATCTGTTGCAACTGCTTTCATGAAGATATCTGTCAATTGTTCTTTAGTGTTGATGTATTTCAATTCTACTACCTTCATCTACACTAAATCTCAGATAAAATGATGCTTTAAATCAAAATGTTTTGTCCTGCTATGATGGACTGGATTCTTGGCCAATTTAATAGCACTAATATTATCATAAAAAATAACTGTGGGCTGAACTTGCATCTCTCCAATTTATTCAAGAAGTTTTCTAAGCCATAATGCTTGTGTCCCTGCTGAAGTGACTGCAACATACTCTGCTTTTGTAGAAGAAAGGGCAACTATACTTTGCTTCTTTGAGCTCCAAGTAATCAAACCAGAACCAAAAGAAAAACAATTCTCAGATGTTGACTTTCGGTCATCCAAACTACCTCCCCAATCAGAATCACCAAAACCAACAAGATTGAACCTTTTAGAAGTGTAGTAATGAATACCAAAATCTAGAGTGCCTTTCTCATACCTCAAAATTCTCTTAGCTACCTTCATATGTATTTCTGATGGCTCTATCATGCACTTTGAAATAATTGAAATTGAATAAGCAATATTAGGTCTTGTGTGGGTTAGAAACATTAAACTTCCAACAATACTTCTATAGGCTATCTCATCAACTCTTTCAGCACCATCATCTCTACACAACACAACTCCATGAGCAACTAGAGTGGAGATTAGTTTACAATCAACCATATCAAGTTTCTTCAACATATCTTTAGCATGCTTTGTTTGACAAGTGAAAATTTTATTCTCCCTTTGATAAAACTCCATTCCTAAAAAATATTTCATAAGGCCTAAATGTTTCATCTCAAATTTATTCATCATGAAAACTTTGAATTCATCCTTCATCATAGAACTGCTACCCATATACAACAAGTCATCAACATACAAACTTACAATCAGAATATCATTACCTTCTTGTTTGTAGTAAATGGTAGGTTCACTCTTACTTCTTTGAAAGCCACTCTCTTGAAAATATCCATCAATCCTAGCATACCATGCTCTTGGTGCTTGTTTGAGGCCATACAAAGCCTTTTTAAACTTGTAGACATGATTTTCTTTTCCTTGCACTTCAAAACCTTGTGGCTATTCCACATATACTTCTTCTTCTAAGTACCCATTCAAGAAGGCACTTTTCACATCCATATGATGGATGCTCCAATTCTTTTGAGCTGCTAATGAAATCAACATTCTAATGGTCTCTTGTTTTGCTACTGGTGCAAATGTCTCTTCATAATCAATGCCCTACTTTTGTGTGAAGCCTTTAACAACTAATCTCACCTTATGCCTTTCAACACTTCCATCACTATTACACTTAGTCTTGTAGACCCATTTGGTGTCAATCTTCTTCTTGTCATGTGGAAGCTTTGTAAGCTTCCAAGTGTCATTCCTGTGAATAGAATCCATCTCTTCTTGCATTGCTTGCATTCAAACCTCATTAGTATATGCATCTTCAAAACATGATGGTTCAAAATTAGCCTTGGTAAGTAAAGCAAAATTCAGTGTCTCACCTCTTGGATTTTATTCATGTGCTTGATTTGAAATCCTTTGATAAATGTCACTCAATCTTCTTACCTTCCTTGTAGAACTAGGACTTGAATCTGGGCTTACACTTGGAATTGAAAAACTAGATGAGGGGTTACTTGGTGGATTTGTAGCACTTGAAATAGAAATATTACTGGGTTGCCCATTATCAATATCATCCATAATAACTTTATTTAAAATAAATTTTGACTTCTCCATATGGCCTTTTTGATGACCATAAACTCCCCCTTCATCAAAAATCACATCTCTTGACACAATAAGCTTGTTAGTGAGAGGATTATATAACCTGTAAGCTTTACTTTCCTCACTATATCCAACAAAAATACATGAGTCACTTTTGGGATCTAACTTTTGCCTCTTTTGATCAAGAATATGAACATAGGCTAAGCAACCAAAAACTTTGAAATAATTAACATTTGGCTTTTTCTCATACCAGGCTTCATATGTAGTCATCCTGTCAAGTGCACTAGTGGGACTCCGATTGAGAATATATATTGTTGTAGCAACTACATCTCCCCAAAAAGAATTACTTAATCCCTTTGTTTGTAGCATGCTTCGTGCCATCTCCACCACTGTATAATTCTTCCTTTCAGCTACACCATTTTGTTTAGGTGTGTATGCAGTGGTGAGTTGTCTTCTAATGCCATGCATATCACAATAACCTTGAAAGGCTTTTGAACAAAATTCTTCTCCATGATCAGTCCTTAAGCATTTGATTTTGCACCATTTGTCATTTTCTACAAGGGCTCTAAACCTCTTGAATGTCTCAAGAGCTTCACCTTTGCTCTTCAAAAAATAAACCCAACACTATCGTGAGTAATCATCAATAAAAGTAATGAAATATGATGACTTACCCAAACTCTTTGTCTGCATGGGACCACAAATGTTTGAATGAACTAACTGGAGTGGATAATGGGCCCTCCATGCATTGCCTTTTGGAAATTTCTCTCTTGCATGTTTTCCTTTAGCACATCCTTCACAAACTTCCTTGTGCTCTTCAACCTTAGGTAAACCAGAAACTAATGCTATTGATCTTAGAATCTTCAAACTATGAAAATTTAAATGCCCATACCTGAGATGCCACAACCAACTTGTATTCTCATATGCCATATTGACAAGGTTCTTGTTATATTCACCAAACTTCAATGGAAACATCCTATTCTTTGTCATAGGCACAACTGTTACCACCCTATTTCCTTGATTCTTATCATAAATTATATATTATTGATTTCAAATACAACTTTATAATTCTTCTCACATAATTGTCCAACACTCAACAAATTATGCTTTAAATTTGAAGTGTAATAAATGTCTTTAACACTCTTCATACCTTCTTTCGTATGGACTTCCATAGCTCCTTTTGCAGCAACCTCCAATGATTTGTCATCACCAAGTTTGATCTTGGATTTAAAAATTTCATCCATTATAGAAAAAAGTTTTTCATTCCCTGACATGTGGTTAGAACATCCCGAATCTAAACACCAAACATCTTTAGAAATATTTTCAGCTTTGTCATAAGATAAAAATATATTATCTGGAGGATTCTCATCACCTTCTTGAGCATAATGAACGCTTTACCGTTATTACCTTCTTTTAATCTACACTCATAATTAAAGTGGCCATACCTGTTACAATGATAACACTAGATATTTTTTTTATCAAACTGGCCTCTACCTCTTCCTCGAAAACCACTTTTGCCTCTATTTCCTCTTGAGTAATTTTGATTTTGACCTCTACCTTGGCTTTGATTACTTTTGATGCTACTATTGGCATCTTCATTCTTTGTGATTTGTAATTTGGAGGAAAAAGCTTTTTCATCACTTTCTCCAAATGAATCTCTCAATCTTTCTTCATGAGACATCAAAGATCCAACTAGATGATCAAATTGAAGGGTAGACAAATTCTTTCTTTCTTCTATGATTATGGAAACATGGTTCCACCTTGGTGTGAGAGTCCTCAACACCTTTTTGATCACAACCTCATTGTTCACAATTTCACCAAGTGTAGCTATCTTATTGACCACATCTTTTACTCAAATTCTCAAATTCTCTCTTCAATGTCTGTAACTTGACAACTTTGACTTGATCACTACCTTGGTAAGCTTCTTTTAGAGTCTTCCAAGCATCATCTGCTGTCTTTGCTCCTGCAATTCACAGAAATAGGCTCTTATCTAGAGCTATTTGACTATGAAATAAGACTTGAACATTCTTCTTCTTAGCCTCCTTCTTAGTTGTTTTATCATTTGCTGTGAGGGCATTCCAATCAGCTGGCTCTGCACAACTTGATTCAATAATCTCCCACAAATCTTTTCCTATCAAAAAAGTCATCATTTTGATACACCAATAATCATACTCATTTCCATTAAATTATGGAATGGGCAAGGAGTTAGAATTTGACATGATAAATTTTTTGGCAAAATTTCAACTACTAAATCTTTAACCCAAAAGAAAAATACCTGTTCTGATACCAAATGTAGAATTTTTAAATAAAATTAAATCATAGCCAAATATATGCAATATTCATAATACAGAAGAGATAACAGTTGCAAAAATAAAAAATACTTCTTCTTCAAAAAATTGGAATCATTCTGCTTCTTCTTCTTCTTCTTGAAAATAAAGATCAATTACAATGTATTAATAGAATTGAATGTGAACATGCTTTTCTAATTATTGAATAAAATATTTTAAATTTATCTAAATAATAATTTGTATGTAATAGCAACTAAAACTAACTCTAGCCTTTCTAATGCTTTATTTTTTCTAAAAAATATATTAACTAAGTGTCTAAATTTAGCTCCACAAAAAACTGTTCATGCAAACTAAATTTACACTAATAGTCTAAAAATAGAACTGAGTGAACTGCACTTCAACATCACTTTTCAACATAAATGGAATAGACCCTCAAAGTTTGTTGTGAGAGAGGTCTAAGATTTGAAAATGTGGGAGGGCAATTATTTGGGGAGGAATATTATCTTGGAATCTATTGGAGTTCAACATCAAAATCTGCAGTTTTGACAGATTTCCAATCCACTGGGGAATGGTACCTTTCAAATCAATATTTCCTAAATCCAAAATTTGCAGAGAAATGCAATTTGCCATGGATGGTGCAATAGCCCCTTGAAGATGATTACCATTCAGACTCAAATGTCTCAAGATTTTTGTGATTTCCAAATGCCGGCATATCACCTTGCAGATTATTTTTAGCCAAATTGAAAATTACTAGACCCAAACAGTCCCCTGTAAAATTTGCTGGAAAAGTACCGCTGAGCATATTAGTTGACAGATCAAGAACTCGCATACCTGTGGTGCACATGGAATTTGGAATGCTTCCGCTGAGATTATTCCCTCGCAAAGATATAAGCTCAGCTCCATCAACATAAGTCCCAATATCTGAAGGAATTGAATCTGCCAGGTCCAGCTGCAAAACACCAACAGGTGGCAGAGGAAGAACACCTTCTAAGCAGTTATTGTGCAGATTCAGGAACGCCAGATCTTTGGGTGCCAGTTTAGATGGCAATGAACCCGTAAATTGGTTACATGAAAGTTTGAGACCATAAAGCATGGGAAGATCCCATATCCATGTTGGAATATTTCCTGCTATACTGTTACCAGATAAATCCAGGCCATACACGTAATATTGATTAACAAGAAATGATAGAAATTCAGGTAAATTACAAAAAGCTAGTCCAAGCAACCAGAGTTTCTTAAACTTAGGAATCCAGGTTGAACAAATGCTCACAGTTAAGTGATTGTGAGAAAGTACCATTTGTTCAAGTCCTGTGAGATTATCAAACAAGGAAAGGGAAGTGGGCCTCTTAATCCATTGGAGTAGAGCAAAAGGGCTTTTAAGCTAACAAGTTTTGAAATTGTGGAGGGAATCGTTCCGTTCAATTGGTTGTCACCAAGGTGAAGATGAACAAGGGTGGAAAGCTGACCTAAAGAAGAGGGTATTCCTCCTGTTAAACTGTTGGAAGACAGATCCAAATGAACAAGCTTAGACAAGTTGTTTATAGATGAAGAAAGCGGTCCGGATAGCCCACAATCAGATAGGCGGAGATACGTAAGATTGGAGAGAGTGGCGAGAACGTCACCCCACTTCTCTGCTGTTGAAGTGTTGTCCACTCCATCCAGAGAGAGGTGTTCCAATCTTGTCAGATTTTTTAACCAACTTGCCAACCTGGGACTTTGCAAGCTTGCTGGATTGCCCCTCGAGCTCAACTCCAAGAAGCGGAGATTCCACAAGTTTCCCAAACTCGCAGGAATTTGACCTTGGAAGCCACTGGAAATGCGTTTTGAGGAATTGTAACCGAGATTCAGATGTTCTAAATATTCAAGTTTAAACAAGGATGAATGGATCTCACCTGTCACATTGAAATCTGCCAAATCCAGTAGTGTAACATGGCCACCCAAATGGCGGCTGCAACCAACACCTTCCCACTCGCAGCAATTGAACCCCTGGCATGATTGTAATTTGTTGGAGTTGGAGTTCTCGTCGAGAGATACCTTGAATTTCAATAGGTAAATTCTTTCAAGCAGTGGGCATTGAATTCCAACATTGAATAAGAAAAAGAACATCATGTTAGGCTTTTACGATCCAAGGATGTATGTGATGATAGTAATAATAAACAATACAGTAGTGGAAATAATCACAGAAGGAAGAAACAAAAAAAACAAACAGAGCTAAACAGAGTACATAATACACACTCAGCTATATATATATATATATATATATATATGAAGACCCAGAATGCTGCTACACAATAAACAAAACCAGAGCCATTCTATTATCTTTTTGCTTGCCAAGTATCGTTTACACATGCCTCTATAAATAGAGGTCTTAGAATTCTCTAGAAATATTTTGCAGTAAAAAACATGCATAAAATGTGACCGATGGAGGGTGAAATTACACTGTGGTCGGTGGAAGAAAATTGCTGATGAGAAGCTTCTATTTTAAATGCTACAGATGGGAGGAGAAACTTCTACATTGAATGATATTTGACGTAGGTGATTTCCAATGCCTTCATTTGTTTCACGTGTTCAACATTCTCCCACTTGAAGCAAATGAAGTGTTTTGAATAAGTGGTAATCATCAAGTCACCCCCAGGCCTACCATGCCTCTACATAGCTCATGCTTTTCTCTTGGCAGAATTTTAGTGAGCATATCAGCAGGGTTCTTATCTATATGGATCTTTTCCATGGATAACTATCCTTCATCCAACTCATGTCGAATCCAGTGGTATCTCAAGTCAATATGTTTGGTTCGTGAGTGAAAAACTGAGTTTTTCGCCAAGTGTATGGCGCTCTGACTATCACAATATAGCACATACTTGTCCTATTTTATTCCTAGCTCTCCTAGGAATCGCTGCATCCACAACATCTCTTTGCAAGCTTCTGTCGTAGCTATATACTTTGCCTCTGTTGTGGAGAGAGCTACTATTGGTTGTAACCTGGATACCCAATATACCGCAACACCTGCAAATGTATACAAATAACCAGTGGTAGACTTTCTAGTGTCCAGGGCTCTAGCCATATCTGCATTTGTAAATCCTTCAAGCACCATATAAGTATTGCCAAAACATAAACAATAATGACTAGTACCCTTGAGATACCTGAAAATCCACTTTACTACTTGCCAATGTTGTTTGCCCAGATTTGCAAGGAACCTACTCACTACTCCCACTGAATGTGCAATATTTAGACGAGTGCATACCATGGCATACATCAAGCTACCGACAGCTGAAGCATAAGGGATCTTTTCCATTTCCTCCTTGTCATCACAAGGGCATAAATCGGCACTCAATTTGAAATGAGAAGCAAGAGGTGTACCAACTGGCTTTGCATCCTTCATATTAAATCTGTCTAGCACCTTTTCAATATATTTTTCTTGTGACAACCACAATTTTTTCTCATTTCTATCATGAATGATCTTCATGCCTAATATTTGTTGTGCTGGACCCAAATCCTTCATTGCAAACTGACTGCCCAAATCCTTCTTTAACCTGTTAATCATATTCATATCCTATCCAACAACTAACATATCATCCACATATAACAATAATATAATGAATTTTCCTTGATCATATCTCTTGATGTAGACACAATGATCAACCTCTAGTCTATTAAAACCATGCTTCAACATAAATGAATCAAATTTCTTATACCATTGGCAAGGTGCCTGTTTCAACCCATAGAGACTCTTCTTCAATCTGCAAACCAAGTTCTCTTTACCTTTTATTTTGAATCCTTCTGGCTGCTCCATGTAAATCTCCTATTCCAAATCCCCATGAAGAAACGCTGTCTTTACATCTAATTGTTCACACTCCAAGTCTAAAGCAGTAGTAAGACCAAGAATAACTCTAATGGATGTCATTTTAACAACAGGTGAAAATATTTCTGTGAAGTCAATACCTTCTTTTTGAGCAAATCTCTTCACTACTAGCCTTGCTTTGTATCTTTCCTTCTTCTCGTCACTCACATGCTTGATCTTGAACACCCATTTATTTTGTAGAGCTTTTCTTCCTTTTGGAAGCTTTACCAACTCCCAAGTTTTATTTTCTAGCAAGGAGTTCATTTCTTCCTCCATCACTTTCTTCCATTCTTTGCTATGCTTATCTTTACATGCTTCCTGAAAATCATTAGGTTCACCTTCATCAGTTAACAAAATATAGTCTAAGGATGTATACCTTTGTTAAGGCTTATGAGGCCTGGTGGATCTGCGAACCAACTGTGGTGTTGTGTTTTCAGGTTGAATCTCTTGTAAAGGCTCTTGCAACATTTCTTCTTCTTGTTGTTCCACATTCTCCTCTTGTTGTTGTTCCACATTCTCCTCTTGTTGTTCATCATACTCTTGATCTTGCTGCCCATGCTCTTGCATTGGTGGGATATTTTCTTGTTGTTCTTCAAACCTGTCAACAACTTTCTTAACCTCCAAATTACATGTAGTCCTCTTAAACATCTCTAACTCATTAAATATGACATCCCTGCTTCTAATAATCTTATGTTTAACTGGATCCCATAAACGATAACCAAATTCACCATCCGCATATCCCAAGAAAATGCATTTCATAGATTTACCATCTAGCTTAGTTCTATTCTCTTTGGGAATATGCACAAATGCTTCACATCCAAAGATTTTCAAGTGAGAATAATTCACCTTCTTACTAGTCCAAACTTCTTCAGGAATGCAGCCATCCAAGGCTATAGTAGGAGATCAATTTATGAGATAACAGGCTGTCCTCACTGCTTCTGCCCAAAAATGCTTTTCTAAACCGAAATTTGACAACATACTCCTCACCTTCTCCAAGATAGTGTGATTCATCCTTTCTGCAACACCATTCTGTTGAGGAGTACCAGGAACAATCTTCTCATGCTTAATTCCAAACCTGTTACAATATTCCTTGAAAGCATTTGAGTAGTATTCTCCACCATTGTCTGTCCTCAAGCACTTAAGCAATTTGTTAGTCTCTCTTTCAACAGCAACAAGAAACTTTTGAAATATCTCAAATACATCATTTTTCCTTTTCATGGGGTAGGCCCAAACCTTTCTGGATGCATCATCTATGAATGTTACAAAGTATGATGCTCCTCCTAATGATTTAATGTTAATAGGCCCAAATACATCTGAGTGTATCAATTCTAACAAATTTTCCTTCCGTTCATGACCACATCTAAGAAATGAAACTCTTCGTTGCCTACCATAAATACAATGCTCACAAAGGTCAAGATTATAAGATTTCAAACCTGGTAGCAAATTTTTGCCCATGAGGATTTTTAGGCCCTTCTCACTCATATGACCCAAGCGCCTATGCCATAGATCTGCTGAGTTTCCCTCTTTTACAACAACAGCCATATCTGATCTTTTTATCATTGTCGTCAATGTATACAAAGTCCTCATCTTGGGTCCTTTAGCCACGACCAATGATCCTTTGCTGATTTTCCATCCACCTTTTTCAAAGCTTACAAAATAGCCTTCATCATCCAATTGTCCCACAGAGATTAGGCTCATGCGCATTTCTGGTACATGCCTAACCTCTTTTAGTAAGACATCTTGTCCTTCCTTTGTCTTGATCTTGACATCTCCCACTCCAACAATGCTGCAAAAATGATTATTTCCCAAATGCACTCTACCATAATCACCAGGATTATATGCAACAAAATTCTCTTTGCATGGAGTTACATGGTGAGATGCCCCAAAATCAAGGATCCAATCAAAACTACTGCTAGAGGTATACAGGCATACATCTTCTCCTAAAACAGTAAGTAAAACATCTCCATCCATAGCTACAACAGTGGTCTCACCTTCATTTGTGCTAGTTGGCTTCTGATTTTGATCTTTCTGGCTTCGCTTCCAAACTCGACACTCTCTCTTCACGTGCCCTGAGTTTCCACAATGATAACAAGTGATCCTACCCCTTTTTGATTTGGATTGGCCTTTCAATCTTGAGCGTCCTAGATATCCTTGATCAATCCTCCTACCACGATCAGCTAGGGCTAGAGCTTCTCCTCCCTGGTTTTCTGAAATTGACTTTTGTCATAGCTCCTTATTCATTATGCTGCTGCTAACATCATCAAACTTCAGGGTTCCTGTAGGTGCTGAATTGCTCATAGCAATGATCAAATTTTTCTAGTTGTCTGACATATAACACATTAGTAAAATTGCTCTAATTTCATCATCCAAAACAATTTTAACAAAGGTAAGCTGACTAATAATAATATTAAACTCATTCAAATGTTCTGCAACTGAAGCACCCTCCTTCATCTTAAGATTATATAGCCTCTTCATTAAGAACACCTTATTTGATGTTGTGTTCTTCTCATATAGATCATGAAGCTTTTGCCATAGTTTTGCTGCTGTCGTCTCTCCAACAACATTAAAATACACATTTTTAGCCAGATATTGACGGATGGTTGCAATCACCTTTCTATCCAGCTTATTCCAATCTTCATTCGCCATCATTGTGGGTTTCTTTGATATTCCCTCAATTGGCAAATACTGATCTTTAAGAATCAATATATCTTCCATTTGGGATTTCCATAGGGCAAAATTAGCCCCGTTTAACTTTTCCATATCGCTCACTGCTGCTGCCTCCATGCCTGCTCAACGAAGCCCTACACACACCAAATTTTCCAACAGCCTGGCTCTGATACCACTTGTTAGGCTTTTATGATCCAAGGATGTGTGTGATGACATTAATAATAAACAATACAGCAGTGGAAATAACCACAAAAGGAAGAAACAAAAAAAACAAATAGAGCTAAACAGAGTACATAATACACACTCAGAAATATATATATATATATATGAAGAGCCAGAATGCTGCTACACAATAAAAAGAACCAGAGCCATTCTATTATCTTCTTGCTTGCCAAGTATCAATTACACATGCCTCTATAAATAGAGGTCTTAGAATTCTCTAGAAATATTTTGCAGTCAAAAACATGCATAAAATGTGACCGATGGAGGGTGAGATTAGACTGTGGTTGGTAGAATAAAATTGCTGATGAGAAGCTTCTATTTTAAATGCTACAGATGGGAGGAGAAACTTCTACATTGAATGATGTTTGATGCAGGTGATTTCCAATGCCTTCATTTGTTTCACGTGTTCAACACATCAAACTCATTACAATCGATGTCATGGTTGGTATAAACTGTATTCGCTTAGCGCTCTTTCAACAAAATCTGGTTAGGATGATTGCAGATGGTGGATGCCTGCTAAATACTCTTTTCACTAAGACTCACTATTTGTCTCAATAATGTTGAAGGTATGCGATAACAATGGTTTCTCCCTTCTACTCCCACTTAATGGGATGCATACCGATTCCTCTTGAACCAAAGACTCCAAATCATCATTTGTGACCATACTATTTTGGTTTATGGGATGCCATACCGATTCCTCCAGAACCAACTACTCCAGTGAACCCCTCTTGACTTCCAGTGAGCATCATTTGTTACCATACTATTTCAATTGTAAACCACACGTCATTTCGTAATTATCGAATGGTGAGAAGAGAAAAATTTATGACACAATAAATAAAATGCATAAATATTATATAAGATGTACAATAGGTGGACTTCGTTAAAAAGTACAGCGGAATTTTTGGGAAAGCAATGATAGTTGGAACCTTTAATTTTGAGGAAAAATGGTTGGAACCTTTAGGTTTATAACTAAAAAATAAGGATATAAATCATATTTTAAGATTTTTTCAGTGTACATGTGATCTAGGTCATCATAACGATAGGGCCAATCCATAAGATAATTAGTTAGGCATAGTGAAATGGTGAATGTGAACCTTTCAATAATAGGAAGGTCTATAACTAAAGGGTAGAGCCTTGATTGGAATTTGTTAAGTGTACAAGACTAATATGTTATATGTAATTATATTTTAGTACCTACAAATATAAAACTTCTAAGGTAGCATGTACGTATGAAAGAATGGTGAGTTAAGACTATATTTGTGTGTGCAAGTCATTCACAGTAAATGTATGTCAAACTTGTCATTGTCAAATACTTAATATTAGATTTTAATATCTAAAAATGCCCCCCTTTTATTATAGTAATATAATTGATAGAGCAAAAGTAAAAGATATACTTGAGTGTGTACAACAAACTTTATCTTTGGTATGAAGATCTAATTATGTAGGTCACTCAATAGTAAACCCTACAACAAACATGCAGTAATCAATGTTGATAGATTGAATATCTAAAATCTGAATTTGATATTTTGAAAATTAAAGAGAAAGGAAGGAGTTCACATATGTGTTGTTGAAAACCATATTGCCCTTGTAGATTATTAGATGTGATATATTTTTTAAAACATTGGAGAAAGATGTTTTTCGTTGAAGCACTTGGAGATTTTTTCCTCTTATTGAGCCATGGAGAAATTATGCTTTCTTGTTGAAACACATGGAGAGTTGGGGTGATTGTGCCCCAAATTTTTATAACTATGTAATACCTTGGATTGGTAAGACAACATACCCTAACCCTCATAAATGTGGGGAGAAGTATATGATGTACTAACCCAAATGACTATGCAAAAAGTAAAGGGAAAATACAAGATGTGTTTTATAGAATTAAAACTAAATCAACCACTACATATGGTTTATATATTCAATTGTTTAGTTTTGCTCAAGTTCACTCCATATACAAAAAAGACATGATTGAGAGAGAACTAACAATGTTATTCTCCTATCATGACCTTAGATGTAATTATATAGTTTCATTCAATGTAGAATAAAAGCATGTTTGAAATAAAATGAACAATGTTCATGCCTCCATCATAACCTCGTACGTAATTGTATAGTTTCACTAATTATAGAATAAATGCATATCAAAAGAGAATGGATAATGTTGATTCCCCCATCATGACATTAGTATAAATAAGTGTGAAGTGGGATGGAAACCATCTGTCATTAAACTTGTAAAATTTATTTATAAGAATATATCGAAGGTTCATTCTATTTCTTTAAAAAGACGGTTGAGCTCCTTTTATTTGAATATATATGAATATGCGAAGGTCTATTTTATTTATGTGGAAGGAATAGTTGTCTATATATTTATTCAAGGAGATATATATGTGTATGTATATGTATATATATGGGGTTTGTATCATCATTTTCATTTTATTTATAGATAAATAATAAATAATAATTTTTTTGTGACATGTTAATTTTAAGATATATTTTTGGTTCAATTGATTATTAGAATTTAAGAGTTAAATTAATTTGAACAACAATCTCCCAGTTAGAGATAAATAGCTGCACCTGTACCTGTACACTGTCTAATTTGTTTCCTGGCTTGTATCCCTCTTCAAGCTCAATCTTGAAGACCAACCACCACACAACCTGTGGTGCACCTCCTGTCATCCAAATAACCTACCACATCCAAACCTACAAACCCATGTAGTGAAGTCTCTGACCCTACATAGCATGAATCCCTGCTACTGGTCCCTCTCAAATACTTGAGAACCCACTGAAATGCTTTCCAGTGCTTCTTCCCTGAATTGGCTTCGAACTCTCTGACAACTCCCACTGCTTGGGAAAACTCAGGTCTACACTCGACCTCATGTGATTTATGACACTGTTCTATGCTTAGCTTGAACTGTCCAGCCCTCGGTGTGCTTACTGGTTTTGCATCCTGCAAATTAACCCTCGTCAACACCTCCTTCACATCAACTCCCTCTGGAGACAAAATCAACCTGTGATCTTCCATGTCTCTTATGCTAAACAATTTCGCTGCTCCCAAATTCTTCATGACATACCTCTGAACTAACTTTACCTTTAGCTCGAAAACTCCCTGCATGTGTGACCCTAAAACAAGCAACCATACCACATACAAAAACATGATAATGTTGCGACCATTATCCAACCTGGTAAAGAAAACACAATGGTTACATTGACCTTGACCAAAGCCATGCTTTGTCATACACCTGTCAAACCTGTACCACTGTCCTACAGCCTGCTCAAGACCATATACCCTGGCCTTCCATCTCACGTGTCCATTCACTCTCTTCTTTAACCTAGGAATCCATTCGTCTTTCAGTGCTTTCATCCTGGCTGGCAACTCTACCAAATCTCCCACTTGGTTCTCTTTTGAAGAATTCATGCCATGCTACCACTGTTTCCTGGATTCTACCTGCATTACCTCTTCACATCTTCCTGGTTGTTGACCATCAGTGAGCAACAAGTAATATAAAGAAGGTGAATAATGAATATGAGGTTCACTTACCCTTTTAGTCCTCCACATGGGCATTTGAGACTCCTTGACAGCTTGCTGTCCACCCAACATTCGTTCTAATGACTGATCTCAGCCATCTCCCAGTCTGCACCTAACCAACATCGGTTCCCTGCGACTGACCCTTACTGTCGACATCGGTTCCCCATGACCGACGTCAGTCTCCACCTGCTCGACACCACCGACTCTGTTGATCTGCACATGACTGACGTTAGTACCTGTCTGTTTGACATCAGTTTCCCATGACCGACGTCGGTAACTGTGTTTTCCTATGAGTGATGACTTTTTACCCGTGAACTCACCTTAGATCAAAACCCTATCCAAATTAACACAGCCCTGCTCAGAATAATTCAGTCCCCTCAACTAATCTCTGTCTGTCATCTCCTCCATGAACACCAAGGCTTTTCAGTTCTTAAGTTTGTCAAAGATATCTGTCTTTCGCTTAAGAACATGCATTCCCTTCTTACATATGTGACCAAGCCTACAAAGCCACATCTCTACAACAGAAAGTGAATCAATAATATAAGTAGATAGATAAAGGATACTTACTTTCTTACCACCGTCTAATTCAAGTGCATCCATTGTGAGAGTTACTGTGTATCTCTCATCACCCAACTTTCTTGAAGAAATTAGACTCATCTCCACGACTGGTACCTGCATGACCTCATTCAACACCCGTGTGTTACCTGTCTACAATTTCAGCTTCACTTCCCCTTTGCCAACCATGTGACAAGGCTCACCAGCCCCTAAATAAATCTCTCCAAAGTCTCTCTGGACATACTCATGAAAAGATGCTCTATTTCGGGCTGCATGAAAAGAGGCAACAAAATCTATAAACCAAGATTCTATTTTATCCAGAGCATCTTGTGCAACAACACCTGCAACATTTGCTTCTTCTTTTTCTTCATGTTGATCTTCTACCAACCAACAACCTTTCTTTACCTGCTCTTTCTTTTCATCAAACAGTAATTGACCATTCATGCTATTCAGTTTCTCCATTCATAGCTTAATTTCTTCTGCCATTGCTATACTCTCACTCAATCTGAAACCCCTGAGAGTGACCTGTAATCAACAAAACACTTGTGATGCTCTAACCACCTGTTAGTGTTCTTAACCACCCGCTGATACCAACTTGTCAAGATTGGTACCAACTTGGTCCATCTGCTTTGATACCACTTGTCAGGATCTACTGCCCACTAAGGGCACACTTGATTACCTTTGTATTAGCAACTAAACACAAAATTTAACCAAAATGAATAAGTAACTAGAAAATTTAGAAACAACACAAAATATGAGAGACAATACCCAATTGTATTAATACTCATTCAGAAGAAAATACAATAAAGAAGATGCCACACTTCTTCTTCCCACACCTCTAGAGCTCCCACACTTCTAGGGCTCACCAGTAATTCTCCTTCAATAGTTCACTCTCTCAATTACGGTCACAACAATCAACTCAAACACAGAGTTGTTGTTCACCTGTACTAGTCAATAACAACGCTGCCAGTACACCAAGTGCACAACTGTACTCTAAGTAGATCTCCCTGCTCTTGCAACAACCTGCAAATCACAAGACCTTACTTACCATGTAGATATCTCTACACCCTGGAGAACCCTTATCCTTGCCTCACCAAGTCCTTATGATTCTTCAACTAGTACCCCGGTGGATCTTCTACCAAAAATTGCACAACCTGCAACTCTCCCTGATCATACACACTCAGCACCCCTTTGGAACTAGGAGGAGCTAATCCCTGCTCTCTTCTACAAGCCCTCTTGGCTATCTAGCACTCTTGCTCTCTCTCTTCTAAAGGAGCTAATCTTTGCTCTCTCACTCTAGTACAAGTTTACAATACAGCCCATGAGTCTATTATATAGATCTCATGCATACAATAATTAGACATTCTTAATTACAATAATTAGAAACACAACTCCAAGACTAAAATAAGTCTTTACATGCAAACTGACTGTCCAAAAATAGACCAGTTCTCGACCCGCATGCAAACGCATGCACACACAGGTTGTCGACGTTGGCTCCTTCCTGACCGATGTCGATCGACTTATAACTGACGTCGGTTGCTTCTGCACTATAATATGACCGACGTCGATTGATCAGATCGACGTCAGTTTCCCTGTAACTTGTTCTGCAACTCATCAACCTCCGCAACTCCTCCTATTCGCATCCTGGTGAAGCTTTTAGCTCCACAACCTAACAATATGTATATGTATTTATATGGGGTTTGTATCATCATTTTCATTTTATTTATAGATAAATAATAAATAAGAAATTTTTTGCGACATGTTAATTTTAAGATATATTTTTGGTTCAATTGATTATTAGAATTTAAGAGTTAAATTAATTTTAAAAATTGATTAATAATAATTTTTAAATTAATATATTATTTTATTATTGACATTCACTTTTTTAAAACATATATTTATCATTAATACAAAATAAAATGATCATTTTAAAAAATAATGGGACTAGTGGTTGAATACCTTTGTATTTATTAGTTCCGAAGAGAATTATAGCATTTGATTTGTTTTAACTTATAATTAGCAGGTGGGTTGTTGGCCAATGAGATGTCTTTGTTCTAGGTGCAAAAAATATGCATGAAAGTTTTGAGGGGCAAGGTGCAAGGTTTTTAATAAGCCAAATAAAAAATATTATTTATTGCGTTGTGATTGGAGTACAAATTTGAGACATTATTGGCGCTATTTTTTTGTTCGAGGTAAATATTGAATGTAACTAGTACGACAAGAGATTGCGACCTATTTGGTTGTATAGTCGAGTTAGATACTGAAATTTTATGTTGTCCAGATTTGAGGGCAAGTGAAATGTAGGTGTTAAACTTGGTTGGTGGTAAGATGGGAAAATATGGGTTATGATCTCACCAAAGTTAGTAGAATAATTAAAAACCTGCTAAAGTACTTGGCATTGAATGTTGGCTTGATAAGATGTAGGATTGAGATATAAATTTCATTGTTTTGGGGCATTCAGAGGAGAGAATTTTAGAGCTTTGTAGTTCGTCGATTCTTTTATTATTTTTCTTTCTAGTTATAGATGAAGCATTGACAAAGAAGTTAAGGTTTTTTAGAATAATCGAGTTTGTATATGTGACTTATTTTTATTTTTATTTAACTTATGTGTAATATCTAAATAATATTATTAAGTTTTGTATAAACTATCTCTGCTTAGTTCCCTCTCAACAATATCTAGTTAAGATAATTGAAGATGGTGGATGACTACTAAATATATTGATAAATGTAAAAGTAAATTTAAAAAAAACTAACTCTTTTTTTAAAATATGTCATAATAATAATTTCAAATAGATAAAACATTTCTCACCTATTTTATTTTTCTATTTTCATATATTTCTTTTTTATTCCTATTTTTTAATGAAGAAAAACATTTATATTAATAATATACTTATTATATTAATAATCATTCATATAAAAATGACTATAGGGAATTAGAGGCTAAACATTAAATCAATTCCATAACTCAAAAAACAAATATAAGCACAATTTGAAAAAAATAAAAATACTTTCTTGTGTGAGATGCAAATTGTTTCAAAATTTAAGAACAAAGCAATTGCCACTTTCCCACAACCCTTCTGTTCCCCTTTTTTCATGATAAGGTTTGGCTTGGCTTTTTTTTTCCTTTTTTTATCTGGGTCGGTTTTTAATTGCATTTTTATTAATAATAATTTTATATACAAAAGTGAGTTGAGTGTATGGATAACATTTAAAACATTAAATTGGTTTAATAATAAAATAATTATGATTTTAATTTAATAAAATATAAAATATAATATAAAAAATATCATTTCAAAAAATAAAAAGTATAATCAAATAAATATCATTATTAATATTTTATTTATTTATTTTTTATATTATTTTTCATTTTATTATTTTAATGTTTTATTTCAAAATTTTTTTTTATTAAATAAGATTTAGGATTAATGTGTGATAGAGTTCTTCTTACCAAAGGTTAATAGAAAGGAAGAAAAATATTTTAATTGTCATAAAAATGATGATTTTTGTTTGAAATAAAAATAATTTAGTTATAGAAAAAAAAATAATGATTTTTATTTGGATTGGTGTTATTTTTAATTAATTTGATAAGATAAAAAAGAAGGATTTAACGAGACCTCTCAACTTTATATAAAATCAGTTAAACATCAATCACAATAAACATAATTATACTTATAACAACTATATCACAACAAAAAAAAACAATCCAAAATATCAACGAAAAATTAACCAAAAGATAACAAAACTGCAGATTTATGCTTAAAATTTACCAGAACAATAAAGAAAATCAACATCCCAAATCATCCCATAAATTAAAAAAACTATCAAATAAAATATCTTAATAAGTAAAAAAAAAAATTAATTCGAATATATTTTATTGTACTTTTTGTTTCAATATAATCTCATGTCATAGAAAGAAAATGTACAAATATGAATGCTACCACCATCTTGTAATAAGCATAGTTTCCATAGCAATATTATGACCCCCGAAGGCAAAATCTATAATTCCTAATGCATTGCATTCAAAACTGAAAATGTTGTTGCAGTCTCTGTTTTTGCTTTCATTATATCATAAGTTATCCCCAGAGGTCCAGGCTTTCGGCCAAATTCATTAATTCACAATTATAACTTAAAACAAAGCTGGAGTATTAAGATGACAATGCATACATATAATATACAACATGACAACAGTGCTTTACCTGATGATTTATCTAGTGTGAGAGTGACAGAGAAGTCATCTTGAGAAACATTTTGGTGCTAGGCACGAAACTTCATAATTCTTAAATGATTCATCAATGGTAGCGCCATTGGCTCCGGGGCAAACTTACTGTCATCGTCAGCAATGATTGGTGCACAAAGGATTATCAACACATTCAAGACGAGCAATGCCAATGGAAAACTTGACATGAGTTGGAAGGCCATATTATTGATCGGTTTTAGTTACGTTGGTGTTCTGTTTAAAACCTGCTTGGTGTTATATATAAATCAATCAGGTGGAAGAGAATGGACAATAAATGAATCGTTATTTGATTCAGCTGGTGTGTAAAATAAGGTAGGAAGTTCTGAGCAAATTCCACATAGTATGTGAATTCAATAATACACAGCAGGTGCATCACATAGCTTTTCTCGTATTTCACACTTGATAAGGGCTACCGTGGCTTGTAAGAGGTCTAGGCTTGACGTATGCCTCCTACTTTCAAGACATTGGCCATCTGAATCAAGTAATATCCACTTTCGAAATTCCAAGTTTCTACCTCACCATTGCAGTTCCAAATTCCACTGGACAACTGTAAAGATACAAGTTTGTACCTCACCATTGCAGTCCAAATTCTCCTTCTTTGTCAGTATACAACATATCTGGATTCATATCCACTTTTTGCAGTTTCCATATAGGCAAAGGAACACATCCACCATGATGCCTCTCACTCATGTGCTCTTCAGGCTAAAAAGCTGGCACTCATGGCATCTTTCCGTTCAAGATGGCATAAAAAATTACAGTATTCATGGAAATTGACCGGACTACTAAAACTTTCATGCAAAAAACTAGTTGGTTGAGCAGTGAAAATGAAAATGGGAGCAGGAACTTGCTTGTTGGAGTAGAAAAGCTGAAATCTAAAGAAGTTGGAGCTAAAAGTTGGATCGAAAAAGTTAAATTTTTAGAATCTTGAATCCAAAAAATTGAAAATTGAATAATTTGAAGGGAAAAATTCTAATAAAAAATTGACATTTAAATATGAATGGCACCTATTGATGTATAAAAAAAATGTAACTTTTCAAAAGTGTATTTTTTTAAAAATATAATATTCATTTTTATTTAATTGAAGTATAAAACACTAATAATGAATATGTACATGTAATTAATTGTATATAAAAGTTTTAATTTTTAATATTATTTATTTAAATAATGAAAAGACCTTTATAAAATAAATTGGTAATTTTTACAAAAATTATACAAATATTAATATATTATTAATAGGAAAAGGGGTTATAACTATTGGATCATATTCAATTACTAGTCCCTTTCCCCTACATATTGTAGTCTTTGTTACTTGATATAAGAATCAAATTAATATCATTTTAATTAAATACATGTTCCAGTTCCATCGACCACTTACAACAGGGGGATTTGCATAATTATCTATATAGGTTTCTAGCTATCATTTACTTTCTCTTTATTTTATTCTTCAATAAGATCATGCTTAGTTGGCAAAATTGCAAGAGCCAAGCAATGGAATTTGTCTTATTGTAGAGCCCTCCAACCAATAGGGTTTGAATATTTAAAACTATCACCACCGTATGAGTTGTAAACCAGTGAGGGATGTTGCAAATACTTAGATCCACTATGACATCTATTGCATGAGTAGTGTTTCCCTTGAGCAACATCGCCATGATGCTAGGAGGGTGAATGGTGGCGAAGTGAGTATGGAGGAATGAAACTAACAATGCAATAGACACTCTCCCAGTGGGGTAAGTGCATGGAATTTGGGAGTGAAAGGGGGTCTTAAGTGGACATTTTTTCCCTAAAAAATGAGAAAATTTAACTTGTACGGACTATTTGAGATGCCTATACTCAAATTTTAAAGATGTAAAAGAATATGAGTTATAACATTTCTAGTCTAGTTTCTAAACTACTAATTGTTTTTTAAAATAATCAATTATAAGTAGGTCAAATGGATAAAATTTGAAGAGGTACTACTTTTTTGAAAAAACAAGATAGATAGTCAATCGTGTGCCCCCACATTTTTTTAGCATCATTTAGTATTTTGTGAAGCCCTTTGGTGGAAAGTTAGATAAGATCATCTAGTTTGCAAACTATATATATATATATATATATATATATATATATATATATATATATATATAGTTTGACAAGTAAATAAACCCTACAAATGATAAAAACTCATTAAAATAACTTAAGCAAGGAAATTTACCTTGTTGTGGAGCCCTCTAACCAACAGGGTTTGCATGAGTAAAACTATCACCACCATGTCAGTTGTAAGCTGGTGAAATGTTGCGAATGTATAGAGCCACTATGACGTATGTTGTGTGCCTCCCTCGAGCACCAATGCCATGATCCCATGAGGGCGAGTGGTGGTGAGATGAGTACGGAGAAACCCAACTAACAACACAATAGTTATTCACCTAGTGGGTTAAGTGCATGGAATTGGGGGGCCATAAAAAGGTCTTAAGTTGTCATTTTTCCTTGATAAATGAGAAACCTTAATCATATAGATTTTTTTTGGGATGCCTACACTCAAATTTATAAGATGTTATAAGAGCATGAATTATAGTGTTTTTATTCTTGTTTCTAAACTACTAATTATTTTTAAAAATGGTTAGGTATAATTAGGTCAAAAATTCAAATTCAAAGAAGTACTATTTTTTTTAGAAAAAACAAGATATATAGCCAACCATACACCCCCTCTTTTTTTAGCATTGTTCAGTATTTTTTTAAACCTTTAATGAAAAGTTAGACAAGATCTAGTTTGCAACTTGTATTTTTTTAATTTTTTGATGAATATTAATTTTTTAAATAATTTTACAAGTAAATTGACCTTAAAAATGATCAAAACTTGATAGTCGATCATGCGCCCCCTAACTACTTTGAAAAACACAAAAAATAATTAAAAAAATTGTGTGTAGAATTAGACCTAGTTTTCAACCATATAATGTTTTTCCAATTTGGATGAACAAAACAAAAGATACGTAAACAAAGATAGACATATATAGTTGTAGCATACAATAATATAAAAAGATATACTTAGAAATCAATATAGATGGAAACCTTAAAGTAGTCAAACTATATATATATATATATATATATATATATATATATATATATATATATATATATATATATATATATAGAGAGAGAGAGAGAGAGAGAGAGAGAGAGAGAGAGCTCGATTTCATAGTAATATTTTTAGGAAATGTCTTGATAGAATTCATACTGTTTATCATGATGGAATTTAAATTTTATTGTTTTCAGCCAAAAACATGGATTTGACTTTGTGTGCAAGTCTAGGCCTTAGGCTAAGCTATTTTCGAGCTTAGAGGCATGTGTTTAAAAATTTACAAAGTAAAACCGTGCACACATTTTTAATAATTTGCACACATTGTTGTTTATATTGACTTCATGAGTGTATGGGCATGGAATGCAATTCTTCATAAAACTTATAGTATGACATTATTTGTGCACAATAAGTGATGAAATTTATTATTGTTTTTGTTTTTGTAGTATCAAATAACATATAATTTTACTAAGAAACCTTAGAATTAAGTGCATGGTTGGAAAGATAGTTGATTTTAGGGGAAGCAAACATAAATGACATTAAACTCAATAGGGTGTCATTGAAAAAATTAATTTTTTTTGGAAGTGAAATGGTTATATTTATGTGACATTTCTCATTTTTATGAGATTAACTGTCATTATTTATGTAAATGATATCAAATTATAGACCTATAAAGTGTTATTTGATAGTTAAGGGGAAATTGCACATATTTGAGCACCATGTAAGGTGTTATTTATTGATGTAATGTGATTTTGGGTTCAATTACCCTCTTGAACCTAATTACAACTATAATATGTGATTTGGGGCTAAATTAGCCCTAATTTCATCTCAAATTTAGCCTCATGAACTTATTTTTGATTGAAAAATATGTTATTTAGGGCTCAATCAACCCCATTTTCATCACAAAATGAACCAAGGGTTGATTGGGGAAATTTTGAGCCCCTTAAACCTAAATATGACTATAATATGTGATTTGGGGCTAAATTAGACCTGATTTCATCATAGATTGAGCCAATTAGATAATTGGTGTAACTAGTGACGCAATTTATGCCAAGTTGATCCCCATGACCTTAATTTTCACTATATATGATGTCATTTGGGGGCTCAATTGGCATCCATGTCATCATAAAATGAACTAAAGGGTCAATTTGTTCAATCATAAAGGCAATTAGTGCCAATTTGAGCCCCTTCTACCTAACTATGACTATATGATGTGATTGCGGGCTTAGTTAACCTTAATTTTATCACAATTTGAGCTAATTAGTTAATTTTTACAATCGGTGACACAATTTGGAATAATTTGAGCCCTTTTAAACCTAATTTTAAATGTATATGATGTGATTTGAGGCTTAATCAACCCTAATTTCATCACTAAATGAGCCATATAATTGATGGGTTTAATCATGGATACATATGGGGCCAAATGGAATGCCTTGAATATAATTATGACTATATGGTGTGATTTTAGGATTAATCAACCCCATTTTCATCACAGATTGAGCTAATTAGTCAATTGGTGAAATCAATGATCTATGATTTGTGCAAAATTGAGCTCTGTGAATATAATTTTGACTATATATGATGTGATTTAGGGCTAATTCATCATATAATGAAATTTGATTGGTTTAATCATGGATGAAATTATGGCCAAATTGAGCCCCTTGAACCTAATTACATTAACAAAATGTAATGTGGGGCTAAATTAACTCTAATTCCATCATTAATTGAGCCAACTAGTCAATTAGTGCAATCAATGACATGATTTGGGCCAAATTGAGTCTCATGAAACTAATTTTGACTATATAGGATGTGATTTGGGGATCAATCAACACCAATTTCATCACATAATGAACCAAAGTGTCGATTTATTTAATCACAAAGGCAATTTAAGCCAATTTCAGCCCCTTCAACCCAATTACAACTATAGGGTTGGTTTGAGGCTTATTTTTTTCTATTTTTTTTCATAATTTGAGCCAATTAGTCAATTGGTGTAATTAGTGATACAATTTATGCCATATTAAGCCCCATGAATATAGATTTGAATAAAAGGAATGTGATTTAGGGCTCAATCAACCCCAATGTCATCATAAAATGAACCAAATAGTTGATTAGTTCAATCATAGAGGTAATTGGGGTGAATTTAAGCCCTTTCAACCTAACTATGACTATAAGATGTAATTGGGAGCTCAATTAGCCCTAATTTTATCATAGATTGAACTAATTAGTCAATTTGTTATTAATGAAATGATTTTGAACCCCTTTCAAATCTATTTTTAACTATACAAGATGTGACTTGGGGCTCAATCAACCCTAATTTAATCACACAATGAACCAAAGAATTAATTGGTTTAATCATATATGTAATTAGGGCCAATTTGAGCCCCTTAAAAATAGATGTGACTATAATATGTGATTTGGTACTCAACTAGCCTCAATGTCATTACATAATGAACTAAAGAGTTGTGTAGATAGTAAAATATAAAATTTATATAGCAACTTAGTTTTGTATACTTGACAAATACCTATTAGGGCTCTACCTTTTAATTTGTTTAACCTTGATTTGGATGTGGATCCTCTTGAGTAGATAGGGGTTAAGGATATAGAAATAATAGGGCACAAGGTGAACATCATATCTACAATAGGCCAATTAAATGCTAAACTCATATATACCATATACTAAATTTATTAAATTGAGATAAACTATTATTAGAAAGTATAACTATGATAGATATATAAATAAAAAAGAAGTTGATGTGCTTAGATTGTTCTAATGCTAATGTAGACCTAGATTTGGAACAAAATGAAAGTATTTGGGAAGATAATTCTAAAATATTTGTCATATTCTAGATCTGGTGTCTCTAGCTATCTAGGTAGTTGCATCAGTCTTGGATGGTTATGATCCCGGCAACAATTCAGGCAATAATTTGGGTGATGGGTCCACCCCAATTAATGACAGAACTTTTGGGAGCCATAATTTTTGCACTGTAGCTCCAATTGACTCACCGCTTGAACCATTGGAAAGACAATAATGAGGGGAACATTGTGAGATGGCATAGAGATTTGATCAATGAAGTTTGACCCCTAAAAACCTAATGGAAGTGCCCTAAATTTCAATTTTAGTAGTGCAGTCTAAAAATAGTAAGTTTCTAAAAATAGTAATTCCTCAAATTCTGTATTGTTGTAAATCATGGAAGTCAAACCATTCGATCTCCCTTGATATTGGTGACCTTCCACATCCTCCTCCCACCTTCAAAACATGTATAAATTAAGATGTAACTTGAAATGGAAATTAGACATCTCTTCTCAGAGATAAGCATATGTTTGGGTCTACAAATTTTATCAATAAGACATCTCTTCTCAGAGATAACATTATTTAAATTGTCTTGTTTTATTTTTTTGAATTATCTTTCAAATGAATTTTTCAAGTTTTGGATCAGGTTGTGTTAATACTATTGTTTAAGTTTAATGATAGTGTCATGTATGGAATATATATTGAAATAATATGTGACCACTTGGATGATTTTGGGTTTGGATTCACCTTCGCTTTTGTGCATTTAGATCTAGGTCATAGATTGTTTCTATTGATGAAATGGAAAAACCCTGGCTTTCCATCTTCAATGTGACCTTGGCGGCAAATTAGTTAGTGTTCACATGGTGTCAAGCTAAATTATAATTATCTCACTATCAAAGGGTGCCACCTACATAGCCAATACTCTAGAAGAGGGCCTCAAACTCATGTAATTCTCCCCTATGTATTGGCTTGTGTGTGAATCATGAAATGTGTGTAAAGTAAGTATAACAATGACCTATCTTGTAACTTGAAAAATAAGATCTTATGAATACTCTTTTAATACTTTAGAAATGTAGATGTGTTGTACCTATGACTAGTGTGTAAATAGAGAAGCTCTGATCAATTGAATACTTGATATAGTGATTTTGATAAGTACCTTGGTCTCTTTGGTTTGATTACTAGGTGAGGAATGAATGAGGGTTGATATTATATTTATACCAATATCATTGGGAGATAATTCTTATTAAATCTCTTGGGTTAACCATTAGAATATGTTTCATTCAAAAATTATATGATTTTAGGGCATTGGACACTTGCATCAGTGTAAGACAATAACATCGATGCTATTATTTATCTCAGATGTTAGTGTAAACTAGGGAGAATGAGAGTAGGTACAAGCTCAAAACTTATAGATGTGTAAAATAAGTATATTTTAAGCATTTTGAGTAAGATATGATGTCAATTTCAGCAATATAAGACTGGTCAAACTAAGAGATAGGCCAAAGGACACAAGTAGAGTAGATTTGAGGTTTTCAGAAACAAGGCATGTGTATAACTAAGAGGAATAACCAAGGTCTAAAGTTTTTCAAGTGTACAAGACTGAGGTGATATATAATAAAAAAATATCATCTACATTTTCTCCCTTCTAATCTAGGAATGGAATTACTAGTTTAAAGGAAAGGAATAAGTACCTAGTTGTGTATAAACACCTTATCTTTACTTGAGTTGAATTTGAGTGCTTGTGGGTGATTGACTTACAACCAAGAACATGCTATAGTGTAAAATAAATGCATATAACTTGGTCAAAAATTACTTAAAATAGATTGAAATTGAAATAACAAGGTTTAGGGGTACACCTGTGTGTTAATGTAACCACCTTGCCCATTGGCAAGTTATTTTACAAAATATGTATCACTATAAGGCTCTGAAACATAGATTAAGATAAATAAAGATAAAATATTTTAATTCCATATATCCAAGGAGAGAGAGAGAGAGAGAGAGAGAGAGAGATAGAGAGAGAGAGAGAGAAGAGAGAGAGAGAGAGAGAGAGAGAGTAGAGAGAGAGAGAGAGAGAGAGAGAGAGAGAGAGAGAGAGAGAGAGAGAGAGAGAGAGAGAGAGAGAGAGAGAGAGGAGAGAGAGAGAGAGAGAGAGAGAGAGAGAGAGAGAGAGAGAGAGCATGCCCCTAATTTTTGAACAAGAGTGAGTTGCAACCTAGTAGCTGAGCAACCCATTGATACTTATAACTTGGTGAGGTTAGTTTATAAAATTAGATCCAACATGAAAACTTGGAAATATTGAGTGATTTAATCACCTCAACCATAACAAAAGGTGAACCAACTACTATAGTAGATTGGTTCGATAAAGTCCATAAAATTCTGTGGAGTATTAGTATGTGTAATGGTTTTAGAATCTAAAATTGAGTTGGATTTTGTAATATTAGGCACATGTTGCATAACATATGCACCTTAGATATGTATCATGCTCAAATTGTGTATAATAATGATACCAATGTATAAAATTATGTCATACCTATGAATTTAAATCATATAACTGTGTGCTTTGGCCAATTTTGATAATTGTGTAAGTGTGAAGGACATGCTTCTAAAACATGCTCCTGATATATATGGAGATATTTAAACTTGATATAAGAACCGATATGGAGGACATGTTACTAAAACATGCCCTCACTGTGAATGGAGATGCTGAATACTAAATAGGTATGGAGAACATGTTTCCAAAGCATGCCCCCCACTAAATCTATGAACTGATATAAGTACCATATACTGAATGAGTGAGAAGAACATGCTTCTAAATCATGCCTCCACTAAATCTAAAAAACTGTGAATGTGTGAAAGCTATGTCCATATGACATGCCTCCACTAAATTTGTAAACTAGTATAAGTACCAAATATTGAATGAGTGTGGAGAACATGCTTCCAAAACATGTCCCCACTAAATCTAATGTTTTTGAATGTGTGGAATCCATGTCCATATGACATGCCCCCCACTGATATCTTAAAAATATAAATGTGTAAAGAACATGCTTCCCAAGTATGCCCCCCCCTTTGTGGTGAGGGAAAGACATGAACTAGGAGTTACCTCACCTCAAAAGGGTGAGGACAATTGTATAATATGTGAATGTAACCATGTATCATATATAAAATATGTATCATAAAAATGCATAGAACCAATGTGATCACATGTTGGCCTAATATGTATGATAAATATTATGGCAATGTCTAGATAGTAATAGTATAAGATCAATAAGCAAACAAATACACACACAAGAGAACCCAAAAATCAAGTTAATAGGGCAATGGTCTATGGAGACTGCAAATAAGGGGGCATGTTCAAATGCCATAAATTGAGTGGACGTGACTTAGTTAAATTTCCATAAAATAAGGAATAACATATTCAAATTTCCATACAACATGTAATGACATATTCAAATTTACAAGAAGGAAATCATAGGCACATGGGCCACATACAACGGGGCATATTCAAATGCTCAACCAAGCAAGATGATGGATATAAAAAAACAATAAAGGAAGTGTATAAATTAAAAGCATAAACAATGAACATAAACATATCATAGTTATCTCAAAGATCAAATATGTTAGAAAAAAATTCAATTACATATCATATCAAGTACCATGTGCAAGATATAAGCATGGATAAGACATGTGTAAGTACATAAGTAAACTCAAACATGATAGTGTAGAGTGATCATCAAATCATGTAACATGTGTATCAATAACATAGAAGATGGATTCCCCTAATGTCTTGATGATGTGAGTAGAGGAAAAGCCAAAACACCCATAAGTGCATAGAATCATGTATATATGTATGCCTATATATGTGTATATAGGAGTAAATGATATGGTATCCCACTAATTGGAATTAACACATATATTCCAAGGATCCAATAGAACATGTAAGTGTCAAAAATGTTTTTTATTTTTTTGGGATATTTTTGGAAGAGACAAGGTTATCCCATGATCTCATCCAAAGGATGATCATAGGTATCTCCCCACTCAGAACCTAGTGCAAGAAATTGTTGGTATTTCCAAGGAGCAAGTATAGGTGAAATATATTTCACTATAGTATTTATGATGTTAGGTGTATGTATACTAGGAATATGAGGTCATGAAGTACCAATAAAAGGAATAGGGGTTCTTGGAACCCATCTTTATGTACTTTATGGCTTCTTTGGAATAACAGTAGTATGAATATGCTTAGGTACTCTGGACATCTAAATATGGTGCATGGAAGATGATTATTTCATGGAACACAATGTCTATATATGATGTAAAGGAATCTCATGTATAACCCACCTAGTAAATGGGATTACCTGTTACTTACCCTTTTACAATAGATTAGCCTTAACAAGCTTTATAATTAACTACCTCAGTATGAATTTCTTTATTCAAGAATATGCTCATATGAAACACCATAAACCATAATTAGTTGATTGGCATGAATGTATTTAACACACCCATGTACTGTAGAAGTTACTACTCAAAGAGTATGTATCAAAGGTCATTCAAATAACATGTCAAATACACTTGTATAAGATATAACTGAGAAAGGAGTAACCACATGTTTGGGAAAAACCTATAACATTAGATAAATCTTGCCAAAAACCTTATGGGATGTCCCATCCAATGCTCTGATTGATTTGGCAGAGGGGTTTAAATCATGATGAGTATAATCCAAATGTGTAAGTGATGTCATGGTGAAAACATGTTTTCTTTCACCATTATCAATCATAACACTATGTATGGGGTGTTTATCAAGGTATGCTCAAATGAATAGGGAATGAAGATCATAGTCATCATCCTTAATTTCACTATCATCAAAGAAATGACAAGTTTTTGAATCATAAGAGGTGTATGTCATGTGTAAGTACCAATAAACTTATATAATGTGTGCCCATAATATGATGGAGGAGGATGTGCATTATATGCCATTTGGACTTCTAGTTCCTTCTTAGAATGATCTTGCAAAAGATTGTTAAATATTTTATACTTATGGTGATCGCAAGGTTGTGAACCTAATTCCTTTGGAGAATCATAAAATATAATCTATTGATCATTAATCGAGGTCTTGGATCTTATGATTTAAGGTCAAAATATGTTCATAGAATGCCCAAGGCCTTGGTGATAGTCTCAATAGGCACTTTTGTCATATCCTCTAGGTAGATGTATGTTTATATCAACCTCTATAAGAGGAAGGAGAGATATAAGATGATAATCTAGAAACTGTAATACTAATTATTAGTAATTTGGCTTATCTAGGTCAAATTACTATCCCTATCATTCAAAACTTTTAAAAAATGTAGTCCTTACCACTTTGCAGTTTGTCAAATTGGTCAATTATGGTCTAAAAACATAAATTTTGGTTGAAAATGTTAAAAAAGGGGTAAAAATCATAAAAATGGTTTAAAAAGTCATTTAATTATCTCAAAATAGATTTTAATAGGTTTAAAAGGGTGAAAATAGCTTAAGTCTAAAGTTTCAAACTTAAAAAAAGTCATTTGATATGTCATATAAGCCAAAAGGCCCCAAAAACCCCTCCCACGTGCCAATTTCCACTTTTAAAGCATGAAAAAAGTTAAAAAATTTCTAATATTGCATTATGGGCATGTTATAGTTTTAAAACATTCTATTCCAAGTGGTTGAGGGATTTGGTATTCTTCTAAAAGGGCAAAATGATGCTTTTTCATCTCTTTTTTCAAGAGTAGTACGAATTTCATATAGATTCCATACATCAGGGGCATGGATTATCTTTTTCAAGGAATTACCAAGATTCATCAAGAGTTTCATGGAATTTTATGGTCATACAGGCCTTAAAGTAATCCTCTTTTATTTATTTTCTTGTTGACACAAAGAGACCTACCTATAGGTTTTCTGATGGTATGGTCTGTTGGAGGAGCATACAACTCACAATTTTGGGGTGAAGAAATTATACTCAAAGTGATTCCTTATGATCTAAGTTTTTTCTTAATTGGATTCTCTAGGTTCATGAACTATTTATTTGAAGTCAAGTCAAATTAGGTTGCCTTGAAACAAGAAAGGTCATTATTTTTCTCCAATTTCTTTTCAACTAGGCAGAGTTTCAAGGAAATTCAACTTGTTCCAAAATCTTGAGGACTTTATATACACTTCCATGGTCTCCTTTATGCTATATTAATCCAATTCAAGGTTAATAAAAGGTCTCAAACTCAACCAATCCAAATCTATAGCTAGCAAGCTTGCAAGGGTGAATTGTACGGTCCAAGGAGAAGAAGATATCATCAAATTGTCAAGAATTCATATTTTCAAGGTTTTCATCAAGTTTTCATGGTTTCATTACACAATTCATAGATATTATTCAATTTTTATGGCTAAGGAAGCCCATCTCCATGTCTTCAAAATGTCTTAGGAGGCTAATTTAACATGAATTAAGGTTTCTTAGTTAATTTTAAGGATTTTTGAGAAAACCAATTTCAATTTTGGGTCTCTTCCCCTTCCCCAATGGTCTCCAAAATCAGGTTGAATAATTTTCATGTGTTCATATTTTCACACTCTCCTCATCTTTGTCTTATCATGCTCCACCATGTTCCTTCCCACCTCCAATTTACTCACTCCCATCCCACAATCATACACAATCATACCATTGTGTTTTCACCCCTTTTTCCACCTCCTCTATGTTTTTTCATCATCTTTTCATGCTTACCACCCTTCATCCCATCTCCATTACCTTTCCCATCACTAATACCATGGTTTAATATATAAAGGCACCATGAGCATGAACAAGGGTATGTAGGCAAGAAAAACATTATGTAACGGTAAGGAAATGAGACCTACAATAGGTGCATATAGTCAAAGAAATCAAATGAAGTCATGTAAGTCTCAATGACATAAATCTTTGAATATTTGTTTTCATGGTTGTAGTGGTGCATATGAGAAGTCTCATCAAGCAATCAAGAAGAAGCATAAGAGCCAAAATCTTCCTTCAAGCTATCTTTGGGGTTATATATAGGTTACTGTCCATATAAGCAGCCTTTGGGAGAAGTTACATTGTCTCATGCTTGGAGTGTGGGTCAAAAGGTCTTGTTTCACTATGTAGGCCATTTTGTGATCATGTCATCATATATTGGAGAAGTATATGGATTCTTCATGGTGTTATGGGTCAAAAACATCCCACATGTATGTGCTTGTCTAGGGAAGCCTATTTGTATGTAATTTGGACTTTGTGAAGTTCCAAGTAGTATGTTTTGATTATCAAAAGAAGAAAAACATGCTTGGTATGGAAGGATATTCCTACATGAGTGAAGACTTATTGATGTATGGATGAAGGGTTTAGGATATCCAAAGAAGTACCTATAGCCACCTCATTTTGAAGCTATAACTAGGTCACATAAGAATTCCTACAGTCAAGTAGGTATGTTTGTTAGATCAAGGGTCATCCAAGGCATAGGGAGGTTAGTATGAATCACTAGATACATGGATTGACACCTTATAGGTGACAAACAATACAAATCTTAAAGGACACATAAGAGATTATTATATGACTCAAAACATTGATTAAGACCTACAACAACCTTATGATATTGAGCCACATTTATCAAGGAGATTTGGTGTTTTGGTGAGGACTAGCTTAATACAGGTTTCAAGATGGTCTTTATTTGGTCATCAAGGGATTATCATCCAAACAAGGAGGATACAAAACATGTGAAGCCTTGATAAGGGCTAATGAAGGACAATTTGAGCCTACAACCAACACAAAATGATGACCTATAACCCTTAAAAGGAAGGTTTAGTGTCAATTATGCTTAGATAAATATCAAGTGTTACTTCACTGTGTAGGGAAATTTTGTGTGTGATAAAATGTCATCATAATCTTTGAGTTGGAAGTGTTTTGTCATAGTGTGAACTTCATACAAAGGACCTCACTACCTCAGAAATATCCTATAGTCCTATAGTGTATTCACCTACAGTTGGTAGTTGTTTGAGATTCAAAGAGACCTCAGGCAGGTTTTGGATACAAAACATTGCTAATAAAAGGTTGACATATAATAATACTTCCCCTGTTAAGTGATTCAGACCTTTCAATACTAGTAAGAGAAGGGTTTTCATTTCAATAAGGATCTAAGTAACCTATAGTGTTTGATATTAAACTATAGGCCTATAGGTGTATGTGTTTGTAATGAAAGGAAATTCATCATATATATATATCTTAATTAAGCATCATAACCTAAACCTTAGGGCATTGTCATGGTATTGTAAGTTATGACACAATCAAGCAAGCAATGTGCAATAAAGATAATCACCCTTTTCTATATATGCACCTACAACCTTGGATGAAACCTACAAGCCTATGAGGCCTAATTTATTATAGGTTAAACCTTGGAGGATTCTTTGAAATGATTTTGGATTAACAAAGATAGGCTAGGTTTTGAAAGAGACTTCTACATGAAGAAACAAGAAGGAAAAGGCTATTCAAGGTTCAATGAGGATACAGGTCCCCAAATTGTATACCTACATCCACATATAAAGTTAGCCTATATCCAATCAAAGTCATGCTATATCCAAGGGTTTGACATTCTATAATATTTTTTCAAGGGTCAAAGAGTATAGTCATTGCCATTAGGTTTTGCAATTTCAAGGATATCAAAGGATCAAGGAATTATAGGTTTCAAAGAAGGATTGAAGAGGAGAAATGAACTACTGTCAGCCCTATATCTTGTTATATTCCTTAAAGTACCATCCTATATAAAGATAAATCCCATAGATCCTATTGTATACCTTAGAATAGGGGACTACAGTAATAACAGGTGTTCCTTTGTAGGTGTCAGTATCAGCACTAAAGTAGAAATCTAGTGCAAGCAAGGTTGAGAGGTTTCGGTTGATTTTGTAATGAGTCACCAACCTATAACCTCACTTGTACAGCTATTAGATGGTGTGCACATCAGGTTACACACCCATATAGTTTAATAATTTAGGATTATACTTGTGCATGATTATTTGTGTGTTGTGATGAGACTCATACTATTTGTGAGCTGAGTCATCCTTTTACCTATCTGTATATATCTAGGTCTTATGCATAAATCATCTTATACATCCTATCATCTTGGATCATCCCATATCATCTTGTATATCCTTACCACATCTTTATTCCATCATCCTTTGTATAATCAGTCATTATCCCATCATACATATTGTCTTGTCTTAAAACTATTCCTATCTTGCCTAACCATATACACTTATCAAATATCACACCCCACATCATCCCCCATCTTATCATCATCACCATATTTATTCCATCCATAAACATCACCCTACATCCTAACCACATCTTGTATAGTCCTAGTCTCATCCCCTTGTACATAATCCATTCTCTTGTATATCATACTAGTCCTATCCCTTCCTAGTCTTACCTATTATTATTGAGTTTCTACCCACCACTCACCAATATCAATCATCATCTTGTCCATACTTATCTCTATATCAATATATACCTATGATCATTTTTTATTTTATCCCATTTACCATTTGGTATTAAACATAATCCACCCAACCTTAGTCATGCCCCTATCACCAACATCTTATACATCCTTATCTCGCATATATCATTTCATCTTATACATCCTCATCATCAGCCCCTTGTATATATTGTCCCCGTATACATCCTTTTACACATACCATACTATCTTATCTTCATCCCATCTTAGTCATACCCCAATCCATCTTAGATCCTTATCCAAGTCCACATCATCACCCACTTACTATAGTCACCTCATCCCTTCCTAGTCTCACCATATATTACTATCCTTGATCGTCACCCAATCATCTTATACATCCTTTCCCAATCATCACCTTATATATCTTTGTTATCCTTTTCTTTATCCCATCTCCTATCTTAAGATCAATCACACCCTACTTTGGCATTACCTTGTCTATTAATCACCCCATAGTCCTAATCATTCCCCTATTGTCTTATTGACATCACTCCCTTGTACATATTTGATCATAACCCATCACCTATCCTAATTACATCTTATCTCATCATCCAAATTCTATCCCAAGTCCATCTCATCCATAGTCCTAATCATCATACCATTTTGTCTCATTATTCCATCACCTTGTATATCCTTGTGTACATATTTCACTCTCTTGTACATATTTTTAATCACATCTTATCACTAGACCCATACGTCACTAGTCATCCCTTAATCACACCTCATCATCCACATCTTGTATTAAATCCATACCCTATCACTTGTCTTGACCTTACCTTCATCACCCATCTATTCATCACCTCATCTTATACTAATTGGCTTCTAAGTCATATATGGGTCTAAACCATCCACCTTTCATTACCCCTTTATCATTTCATCATCACCTATCATCACACTTATGCTTATTCCATTATCCTAATTGCCTTTGTCACCTAATCCTACCCCATCCCATCATGATAAAATTGGTCTAAGGTCTTGAACTAATCCTACCATCCTATCATCCTAATCCACTTGGTCAAATCTCATATCATAATCAATAGCTTATTAGCATCTTGTCACTTTGTCAGTCTCAATCTAGAAAACCCATCAACTATCCACTTATGTTGCCTTATTCATAACTATCACCCATCATATTGTCCTCTTACTAGTTTGAATCTAGGAACCCATCACATTCCCAATCCTTTTGCTAGCTTGACAACTAGGCATTGTTCATAAATTGTTAGCACTTATTGCACTATTGACTTGACATTTGATCATAGTCCTTAATCCATTAGTCTATCTCATCTCCATCATTACCTATCATACTATCTTGGTCATTTTGATCTATTTTTTTGAATAACCTTATCCAATCCTTATACTACTTACATCAACCATCATCTACCAACCATTTCCATGGAATTAGACCCCACCTTCATTGATCAATACATACATGCTAATAAGGATGAGATCCTTTTACGACTCATTGTTATGGGTGTACCACTTACCAAAGGTGTTGATCCCCTTCAACTCATTTCACCTCCCATCCAAGCTCCATCATGTGAATCTCATAGTAATCCTCCATCTGCTAGCCATAAAACACCTTCTACCCATTCCCATACTAGCAAAGGGAATCTAGTCTTGGCCACTCAAACACATCAACAACCATCTGATCACAAGAACACTGCTTCCACATCCAAATCACAAAGTGATGTAGGTCCGATACTCCTTTTCCCATCTCATTAGAGGCCCTTTTCAACCCACTAGTCATCGCTAAATGATGGTCTATCCACCCATCCAACATCCTGATTCCACCAAACCTAAGCCCTCTTGGTATAAAGATGATTAATTTTGTGCATATCACCAAACTTGGGGGCATACCATTAATCTATGTTAACCTTTCCAAGATTTTATCTAGGATCTCATTGACTATGATGATATATTAATTGATGATGAACTAGATGCATCCACATCCCTAGGTGAACAAAAAGAGGAATGCCAAGATTCCCTTCCCAATCATGATCAAGATCCTCTGCTTCCTAGCCAAGGTCAAGATACCACTCTCATTTATGATAAATTCTCCATCAAAGTTGGCTCTATCTCCCATGATCCTAGTCTTGCCATATCTCATGAACCCTTCCATGACCCTCTCCTTGAATCCATCATTCCTCCATCATCTCCCTCTCACCCATTACATAAAATACCCCATGTTGAGAGGTCAATCATGGACAATGAAACTCCTGTGAGTATCATTTCATCCTGTGCATTAGATTTAGCTTCAAGTTAGCATCTAAGGTCTTATCTTCCATAGGATCATGTTCAACACCCATATCCAAATCAGATTCCTCATCAAAAACATCATACCTCATTGATGTTGATAGTCCCTATATTGTAGAGGATACGTATAATCTAGATACCTTTGATTCATTACCAAGCATATCTTTTGATCCCATTTGAGATGATGACATCATAAATGAGTTATTACAAGCTTTATCTATCAAATATTGTTAGATTGAGTCTTATCCTTCTTTGGATGCATCTACTACAACTAGTCCTAGTGATTATTTTATTGATCTTGAGGATATTTTCTTTGATGTCAAAACTGGGTCTCTTAGGAACCCCTTTGAAGACTATTCTACCTCATCACCACTCATTGACCTAATCATGCCCTCACCACCATCTTCATCCATCACGGACCCTTTTCTCCCTATCAACAATCATTTAATCACTTCTCTCCATAAGGATAAATAAGAGCATGCATTATTAGATCCTTTCTTGACCAATATAATGTGTGCCACAAATGTAAAGGTCCAAGACCATATTAAAAAAGTCAATCATAATAATCAATTCATCTTTGATTCCATTAGTCAAAATCAAGAAGAGTCAAATCATCAACCTTATCCAAAAATGTCTTCTCCTAGTGAAGCCCGATATGTGGCACTAAGAGATTATCAAAGTCAAAATCATCATAATGTTCCAAGTCAAAGAACAATCTCCTTTGGTGAAGCCCAAAAATAGGGACCAAGGGGTAGTCAAAATCAAATACATTCAAATGCTCAAAATAAAATGGCCGATCATCCATCAAATAATCAGATAAGAGATGAGCCATAACATCAAAGTGTCTTGAACCTCCTATAGTCTTTTGTCACTTAGCATCGATCAAATTAATAATGTCTAATACCTCCAATGGTGTATGTGACTACTAGTCCTAATCCTCCATCACCCATCACCCCATCCTATTATGATCCCATCATTCATTTTAGTCCTAGTTCTCCATCACCCATCACACTATCATATCTTGATCCTATCATCCATTCAAATCCCATACATCAAAACCAATCTCTAATCAAATCCATACCCCACATCACTGACCTAGGCAACATTATCTCTCATAGGGGTGATGAAGACACCTAGTCTAGATATCTGGAGGGATCACAATCAGGAATCACACTAGGTCACATGGACATCAATACATCTAGTAATGACAACATGATCCTACCATCACACATCCCTAGAACACGTGTTGGCTAAATAATCCATTCAACATCCACACCTTGCATCTCACCTATCATCCAATAAATTGATATGCCCAATAAAGTCAAAATTTTTAAAAAATCATTCATCTGATGGTGAAAACCAATCTTCTAGCACCTTCAACAAGTACCATGATGAAAACTAGTTTTCAGCATCATGGTAGAATAATCAATTATCTGCATTATTGTTTAACACTTGGGGGCAAACCCATCTATTTCATATCCTCATCCATCCATCCCACTTGTGACATCCCTTGTCTGCCTTGTCTATATCACCCATCATTTTATCCCTTGATCCATTGTTCCTATCCATCATCCACCATCATATCATGCATCATATCTCTTCTTCCTTCTCATCTTGGCCTTTGTAAGGAAGTGGAAGGTGTTTTGATAACTATCCCCAAATCTTCTTGGCATAACCTCCAATGGACACTCAGGAAAAATAACCTTATGGTTACATCACAGACAATGTTTTACAAAAGAAATAAATAAATAATATTCTTATCCATGAATGAACAAAAATATTTCAATGGGATTCGAGAATAGATCCAATTAAAATAGAGTTGTGGAAAGACTTTGGATTTAGGTTTGAATTGCAAACAAGAGAATAAATATATTTAAAGAAGAAAAACATCACTATTTTTGTGGAAAATGGTTAAGTGAAACTTTACATACCATAATAGCTATAATAAGTAGTCAATTTTTTTATAGAACTCCAAGGTATAATATGAGAAGTTTTACATAATAAAGACCTTGTTTAATGAACATACACACAATTTCAAATGTAATATCTTAAGATGCATTTAAAAGTTGAGGATGATTCTTTTTCAAAATATTTATATTACACAATACATGTTTTGAAATCTATCTACCTTCATCAAACTTATGGTGTTAAAAAATAAGTCATATTAGATTAAAAATAGATTTCTAAAATAGTTTCCATGAGAAAGTCATGCTCTATTCAATTGATGGTAAATAACCATTTAATGTCATAATATTTGACAAATTTTATTGTAGGAATAATAACTCTTTTTTTTTTGTAAATTTAACCACCAATCTCTTTAAGAGAGTACCCAAATTTGTTTTGAAGAGCATTAAAATCATACTAATTTAATCATCCTTTCATCCTATTTTAGCTAGGTTAGCTCTAAAATAATGTAGACCCAAAGTGAAGTTGGAATTTATGTACAGTTATATATTAATATTCTTTATTTGCATGTTTTTGTACTTTTATCATGAGATGCTTTATATTATATAGTTCTAGTTATTTAATGTTTGAATTCATTTTTATTTGATATTTGAACAAATAATATATTATTTTATGTAGTCCCAATCATCATTAATTAGAGTCAAATGAAATGTCAATAAGGGGGTTATGTTGATATTGTGCACTTCCAATGCTTTAAGATCTTAGTTCATTTGCCCATGATGTTGTAGACTTCCAATGCTTTAAGGAAATGTGAGAAGGATTGAATAAGTAAAGAACACAGAGCTTAGTCATTAGTGACCCACACTTCATTGGAAAAATAATATTTATATGTTGTAAATATTTTTGGAGTTGTTATATAAGTAAACATTATTGTAAAAATAATGATTTTTTGTGCAAATATTTTTGAAGGTGTGAAGTAAGTAAATTTTAGTAATAAATATAGAATCTAAAGTTTTATAAAATGAAAGATGAATAGTGTTTTTAAATCTTGCAATAAATTGTAATAAAAAGTAGAATTTGAAAGTATTATAAAATATTATATTACATTAGTTAATATTTTTAAATAATCAAAATAATATTATTTATACCATATCACAAACATTTACAATAAAATATTTATCTAGCTATTACTTGGAAAACAAGAAGTGTAGAAACAAAAATACAAGCTCACAATACAAATCAACACATACATTAGGTTGAAATTAAATATGGTTTCATGGAGTTAACACAACACAGACTTTTGTAATTATATACTATTGTAGTGGTCACTATAATATAAAGAAATAGAAATTACAAGGGATTACTTGTGCTACTAAGCCTTAACTAGTAGCATCTCAAATTTATGACCAGGGTCCTTAGTTCTTTCATCTATTTTAAAAATTGTTCCAAAATCTTGAAGGCTTTATCTACCTTTCCATGGTCTCCTTTAGGTGTTATTCATCTAATTCAAGGTCAAGAAAAGGTCTCAAACTCAGCCAATCCAAATATATAGTTGGCAAGCTTGCAAGGGTGAATTGTACGGTCCACAGAGAAGAAGATAACATCAAATTGTCAAGAATTCATATTTTCAAGGTTTTCATCAAGTTTTCATGGTTTCAATGCATAATTCATAGATATTATTCAAGTTTCATGGATAAGGAAGCCCATCTCCATGTCTTTAAAATGTCTTAGGAGGCTAGTTTAGCATGAATTAAGGTTTCTTAGTTAATTTTAAGCTTTTTTGAGAAAATCATGTTTTAATTTTGGATCTCTTCCCCTTCCCCAATGGCCTCCAAAATCAGGTTGAATAATTTTCATGTGTTCATCTTTGTATACTTTCCTCATCCTTGTCTTATCATGCTTCATCATGTTCCTTCCCACCTCCACTTTACTCACTCCCATCCCATAGTCATACATAACCATATCACTATGTTTTCACCCTTTTTTCCACCTCCCTCTATGTTTTTTCATCATCTTTTCATGCTTACCACCCTTCATCCCATCTCCATCACCATTCCCATCACTAAGACCATGATTTAAGAGAGAAAGGCACCATGAGCATGAACAAGTGTATGTAGGCAAGAAATACATCATGTAACAGGAAGGAAATGAGACCTACAGTAGGCACATATAGTCAAAGAAATAAAATGAAGTCATGTAAGTCTCAAGGACATAAATCTTGGAATATTTGTATTCATGGTTGTAGTGTTGCATATGAGAAGTCTCATCAAGAAATCAAGAAGAGGCATAAGAGCCAAAATCTACCTTCAAGCTATCTTTAGGGTTATATATAGGCTATTGTCCATACAAGCAACCCTTGGGAGAAGTTACATTATTTCATGCTTGGAGTGTGGGTCAAAAGGTCTTGTTTCACTATGTAGGGCATTTTGTGAGAATGTTATCATAGCTTGGAGAAGGAGATGGATAATTCATGGTGTTATATCTCAAAAACATCTCACAGGTATGTGCTTGTATAGGGAAGCCTATTTGTATGTAATTTAGACTTTGAGAAGCTCCAAGTAGTATGTTTTGATTAGCAAAAGAAGAAAAACATGCTTGGTATAGAAGGAGATTCCTACATGAGTGAAGACTTCTTGATGCATGGATGGAGGGCTTAGGATATTCAAAGAAGTACCTATAGCCACCTCATTTTGAAGCTACAACCATGGCACATAAGGAGACCTATAGTCAAGTAGGTATGTTTGTTAGATCAAGGGTCATCCAAGGCACATGGAGGGTAGTATGAATCACTAAATACATGGATTGACACCTTATAGGTGACAACTAATACAAATATTAAAGGACACATATGAGATTATAAAATGACTCAAAACATTGATTGAGACCTACAACCACCTTATGATATTGAGCCACATTTAGCAAGGAGAGTTGGTGTTTTGGTGAGGACTAGTGTAATACAAGTTTCAAGATGGTCTTTGTTTGGTCATCAAGGGATTATCATCCAAACAAGGAGGCTAAAAAACACGTGAATCCTTAATAAGGGCTAATGGAGGATAATTTGAGCCTACAACCAACATAAAATGATGACGTACAACCCTCAAAAGGAAGATTTAGTGCCAATTATGCTTAGATAAAGATCAAGTAAATGTTACTTCACTGTGTAGGGAAATTTTGTGTGTGATAGAATGTCATCATAAGATTTGAGATGGAAGTGTTTTGTCATAGTGTGAAATTCATACAAAGGACCTCACTATCTCAAACATAACCTATAGGCCTATAGTGCATTCACCTATAGTTGGTATTGTTTGAGCTTCAAAGAGACCTCAGGTAGGTTTTGGATATAGAGCATTGCTAATAAAAGGTTGACATATGATAATACTTCCCCTGTTAAGTGGTTGGGACCTTTCAATACTAGAAAGAGAAGGGTTTTCATTTCAATAAAGCCCTAAGTAACCTATAATGTTTGATATTCAACTACATGCCTGTAGGTGTATGTGTTTGTAATGAAAGGAACATCATCATATATACATCTTAATTAAGCATCATAACCTAAACCCTAGGGATTTGTCATGGTATTGTAAGTTATGGCACAATCAATCAAGAAATGTGAAATAAAGATAATTACCCTTTTCTATATATGCACCTACAGCTTTGTATGAAAACTACATGTCTATGAGGCCTAATTGCTTATAGGTTAAACCTTGGAGGATTCTTTGAAATGAGTTTGGATTAACAAAGATAGGGTGGGTTTTTAAAGAGACTTCTACATGAACAAAAAAGAAGGAAAAGGCTATTCAAGGTTTAATGAGGGTATAGGTCCCTAAAATGCATACCTACAGCGACATAGAAAGTTAACCTATAGCCAATCAAAGTCATACTATAGCCAAGGATTTTGCAGTCTACAATACTTTTTCAAGGGTCAACGAGTGTAGTCATTGCCATTAGGTTTTGCAATTTCAAGGATATAAAATGGTCAAGGCATGTTAGGTTTCAAAGAAGGATTGAAAAGGAGAAATGAACTACACTCAGCCCTAATACAGACTTATAATCTATTGTCTATACAATATTACCCTACAACCATGTTAGTAAGTGGATAAAGAAGTAAAACATTGATCATAACAAGATTTTTTACTACAGGGGTTTAAATTTGTTAGGATGTTTCAAAGGAGTGAGAACATGTTATGGTCTTAAAGTTTGAAGTTGAGGGCAAGACCATGCTTTCAACCCTATTCTTTGTCTGTACAAGGTAGTCAAGATAGTTAGATACAATGGAAGGAGGGTCTATTTCAAGGAAGGATATGGTTAAGACCTTTGGTACAAAAGGACTCATTAAGCATAGAGTGACTTAATGAGGTTAAAATATCATAAATGAAGCTACAAGGTTTTTAGCACTAAATCAAGTAGCTACAACTAGTACGCTCATTTAACACCTATAACCTTACTTTGATAGGCCTATAGTATTCAAGGAGCTCAAAAGAATGGTTATGAAGATTTTCTTTTTCTAGGTATTAAAGGTTCATAAAGGTCTCCTAAAATTTTAGTGTCATGATTTTAAATTCCTAGTATGGAGGGGTTTCTAAAGGCTTATTCTATAATCTATAGTCATACCAATAGGAAAAATGATACCCTATAGCCTCTTGTGAAACCTTACATACTTGACAAGAGTCAAAACTTAGTTGATCCATATCATGAAAACTTCAAGGCCTATGAAAATGGGATAGGGAATAGTTGTGTGAAGATTGTTGTCTTCATTAAGATGGTTTAGGAACAACACAGGATCAAGTTTCAAAGGCCCAAGTAGAGATACTCATCTACAACCACCTAGCAAAGTACACCTACAATAGGCATGAGGCCTATGATCATAAGCCAATATTCCACCCAAGTAATCAAGATAGTTATATGGTTTCAATAATTTTTAAGGTAAATGGATAGTTCATTGACATCAATGAATATGAATCAAGGGTGACAATACAAGTACATTGTACAAACTTTTAACAATATAGGGACTTAAAAGCTTGGTTTTGCGGTTAAATTAATTTGAAGGAGATGTGTTGAGAGATTTCATTTGATATAAATTTCCTTAAAATACCTATTTAATATGGATTGACCTATAAAATATGCTCAAATCAAATCAAACTCCACTTACATCAGTATGTACCTTGTCATGGGAGAGCCTAAATGTATTGAAAGAAAGGTTTTGATGTGCTTAAAAGCAAGGGTAGAAGAGTTTTCAAAACTCTTGAAAGGGATATTTTATAACTAAATATTTTTTTTACATTGAACACCTAAAAAAACCATGAAATAACCTCCTAAATTCTAAAACTTAGTCAAATTTGTAGATAGTCCATGCATAGGTGTCATTTTTTAAGGAAATTTGAAGATTATGGGAGCTATAGGTGGAATCAGGACTCAAAATTTGATGAAAAGGGTCATCATGAGTTGAATAACAACATAAAAAATATTCATGACCATTGGATGAGTGTAAATATTCATTTTTTTTCTCAGACCTCAACCTATCTATTTGAGGTCACCATTGGTGCATGCTTCTTTCTGGAGTGCTTTAGAAGATTTTAAGCCTAAGTAAAGGATTATAAGGCATGGGATGATGTTTTTAAATTATAATAAGACCATTAAAGAGTATAAAAACTCCAAATTTTATGAAAACCATGTTCATACAAGCTTTTGCAAGCAAATAGGCACATAGGCCAAAAAGGCATTTTTTGAATTTTTAACTAAAATGTGATTTTAGAGTATTTTGATAGCATGGTATAGGTTAAATAATTATGTTTTCACACTTTTAGAAGCTTATAATAAACCATTTTAATTTTAGTAAAGTTGTACGCTTTTTACAGTTCTAGGCACCCTTTTAAGCCTCTTGTTCAGATGCTCATTTTATTCACCACATGTGGCAGTTTGGATGAATTATATTAGTATTTTTTTAGGAATAATATGTAATTAAAATTAATAAACAATTGAGATCATTTGAGAGGTTTTGATTTGTGAAAAATTGTTAAGAGTGTAGGCAACCTAGAATGCAATCAATTCCCCATAGGCAAATTTATTTTACATGGTGAATTTTCATATCTCTTGCAAGGGAACCTAATATTTTTATGGATGTTAGGGGGTAAGTGTTATACACATAAATATAAATGGTTTTGGATTTAGATATCTGTACTTCATGAATTATTAGTGTGAAGATTCAGCTTTAAAACCCTCCTAAACCTCTAAAGAACCCATTTTGAGAAAAGTGGATTTTATTTTTATAAAATTATCAAGGATCAACCCAAAAAATTTTAAAATGTAAAATAAACTCATAGATTATTCTATAATTTCCATTTTTATTTATGGATTTATACAGATGAGGGCATAAATCATGTTTTTTTGTGGAAAAAAGCATGTAAAATAAAATACATGGTAGTTTAATGAAATAAAATAAACGGAACTCAAAGCCTAAGACTTGTTATTTATCCTAAAATCTTTAGTTGATCATAAATCATCTCAGAAGTGTCCCTACCATCTTGATCAAAATGGCCACTCTACTAGAAAATGGCACAAAATAGGCCTAGTCAACCCTATTAACTAAATGGCAAAGTTTTTCTAATAAAAATCACATATTTGATGATGAATAATGTTTTTCCAAGTCTACTTAATAGTTTTTAAAGGTTTTATGGGTTCTTATTGTCTTTTTAATGGTGACTAGGAACACAGATTAGCCTTTAGGCCCTTTTAGTCTAAATGGCTTAATTGATCAACAATCAAGTTGGAGTTTGGCATTGGATGAATATTTAAGGAGTTAAATTTGAGTTTACATGCCATATTTATAATTTTATAATGAATTGTCATGTGTATTTAATTATTTAATATCCATTTTCATGTAATTGAAAGCTAATTGGGGTTGCCTAGTTTTGAGCTCCAGTTGACTAATTGTCAAGTGCCACATCCACTCTTGATTTTAATGAAAAGGAGGACATTATCATGTTCCAAATCAACTTCCAAAAACTTCAATTAATTTAACTTTTTGTATTTTGTCATATCATCATGCATGGATAAGATTTGACTTGTCAAACTTAGGCCCACCACCTTATTCCTATGCCAAAGTTTGAAAGATTATGCAAATTTTGTAGACTTTGAAGATTTTTGAAGATTGATTTTAATATTTTAAAAGGATTTAGTCTTGATTTATTCAACCAAGACTAACCCTCCTCCCTTTTCAATGCCACATTGGCTGTAGTTAGGTTTGGAAACATATATATTGGGCTTTTGAAGTTCTTTTTCATTTTTCCTAGAGATGAAGCAGAAATTGTAATATAGACCATACATCAATAAAGGATATTTTTATTTTTCATATGAGTTTTGATAGATAATAAAGTGTAATTGATTGTGTATCAACATATAAGTGAGATTATATATCTTTTTAGTAGGTCCATTCCTCACCTATTACTTTCTATCTCACCATCTGTAGGTCATTTGAAGAGGTAAAAAAAGGAAGTTTACAATCTAAAGTTATATTAATCCTTCATCTAAAATATTTATGCTTAAGGTAAATATAGGACTTTTATTGATTTACATGTGTGCATTAGTTTCAAAAAATTCTAGAAGATATAAACAATTGAAGTGCATCACCCAATTAGACATGTTTTTCTTTCAATTTTTCCTTCCCCTTTTCATCCCAAAATCATAGTAAATTAGATTTAATTGATAAATCTTAAGGGAGCCAACCCTTTCTAAATGTTTTTCTTAGTATAGAGTCACCCACACTTTGAAAAGTTTCAATTTTATTATCTGAAGTGATGGTGTGTTTTACACATCTTCAATTAGGGTGCACTCTAGAGTGATAACAATTTCTGGCTTTTTTGGTGGGACAACATATTCACACATTTGAATTATTATCTATGTATCTAAGTATATTATTCATTTCTAGATTTGTATACTTTTCATGCCACCAAGAGTTGTCACAAGATCCTCTTCAAAGGGGAAAGAAACATATTTCTCTGATCTATCTTTTCAATCAACAAAGAAGAAGAAATATTCTCAATCAAATCCAAATCCTACACCTTTTGTTACCATTTTTATTATAGAAAATCCTCCTATCCAAGCCAATATTGTTTAGACAAATATTGTTTTAAATTCTATACCTTAAATGGTTGTTCCTAGAAGATAGGCTTTGTCAGGATCCCTACTCCTTGAGAGTACACTTGATTACCTTTGTATAAGCAACTAAACACAGAATTAAACCAGAAGTAAAATGTAACTAGAATTCAGAAACAACATAAAATATGAGAGAAAATACAATCTTGTATTAACACTCTTCCAGAAGGAAAATACAATGAAAAAATCACACTCTTCCCACACCTCTTGGGCATACTAGTAATTCTCCCTCAAGAGTTCTCTCTCTGTCAATTACAAAAAAAAATTAACTCAAACACAGAGTTGTTGTTTCAACCAATCAGTAACAATACTGCCAATACACCAACCAGTAAGTGACAATCAACTCAACCGTTGTTGCCTACTTCTAGTACCACTGAGTACACCACATACTCCAAGTAGATCTCCCTAATCTTGATCCTTGTTGTGTTGTAGATCTCCTTTGACCTTGCTACCCCACAGATCTCCTTTGACCTTGCTCACACACACACCTGCAGATCAACTAACCTTACTTACCATGTAGATCTCCCCGATCTTGCACACCTACAGATCCAAATCTTACACTCGAGAAGAACCCTTGTCCTTATCTTTCCAAGTCCTTATGATTCTTGAAATTACAATACAGCCCCATGGGTCTCTTAAATAGATCCCATACAAAAAATAATTTGACTTTCCAATTACAATAATTAGAAACGCAGACTCAAGACTAAAATTAGTCTTTACATGCAAACTGACTGTCTGTCTAAAATTAGACTAGTTCTAGAATGCATAGATGACCGACGTCGATCACTATCTATCTGGAGATGACTGACATCAGCCAATCCATGACCGATGTCGGCAGGTTCTTGTCTACTCCTGACTGACGTCGCTTGCCCTGACCGACGTCGGTTACTGTGACACTCAACAACCTCCTCCATGTTTGCATACCTATGAAGCTTTTAGCTCCACAACCTAACAATTTCTCACTTGGATATAAATAGCTACACTTGTACCTATACCTATACATCATCTAATTTTGTTTCCTAACTTGTATCCCTCTTCAAGTTCAATCTTGAAGACCAACCACCACACATCCTGTGGTGCTACTCCTGTCATCCAAGTAACCTACCATATCTAAATCTACATACCCATGTAGAGAAGTGCTTGACCCTACATAACATGTATACCTACTGCTGGTCCCTCTCAAATACTTGAGAATCCACTGAACTACTTTCCAGTGCTCCTTTTCTGAATTGGCCATAAACTTGCTGACAACTCCCACTGCTTGGGTAATATTAGGTCTAGTACTCATGTACTCAACCTCATCATATGATTTGGGACACTATTCTATGAACTATCCATCCATAGGTGTGCTAACTAGTTCTGCATCTTACATATTGAACCTCTCCACTACCTTATTCACATAATCATCTTGAGATAACATCAACATGTGATCTTCCCTGTCTCTAGAAATACTCATGCCAAGGATTTTTACTCCTCCTAAATCCTTCCTGGCACACCATTGAGCTACTTTTATCTTTAGCTTAGCCAATCCCTGCATGTATGAACTTGCAACAAGCATATCATCCACAGATAATAATAGGATAATGTTGTGACCATTATCCAACCTAGTAAAATAAACACAGCGATTACATTGACATTGACTAAAGCCATGCTTTGTCATACACCTGTCAAACCTATACCACTATCCTAGAGCTTGCTTAAGACCATATACCCTGGCCTTCTGTCTCACATGTCCATTCTCTCCTTTCTTTAACCTAGGAATCCATTCATCTTCAGTGCTTTCATCCTGGCTGGCAACTCTACCAAATCTTCCATTTAGTTCTTTCCCAAGGAATCAATCTCCTCATTCATGCCATGCTCCCACCATTTCCTAGATTCTAATTGCATTGCCTCTTCAAAACTTCCTGGTTCTTGACCATCAGTGAGCAATAAGTTTAAGTAGTATAAAGAAGGGGAATAACAAATTTGAGGCTAACTTACCCTTTCAGTCCTCCATATGAGCGTTTGAGACTCCTTGACAGCTCGTTATCCACCTGAAATCTATTCTCTGGTTGACTCTGGTCTACACCCAACCGATGTCGATTCCACCTGATGTCGATGTCAATTCCCTGACTGACATCGATGTCCACCTGCTCGACACCACCGACTCTAATCTACACATGACCGACGTCAGTACCAGCCTATTCGACGTTGGTTCTCACCTGACTGATGTCGGTAACTATGTTTTCTTGTGAGTGATGACTTTTACTCGTGAGCTCACTTTAGATCATAACCTTGTCCAAATTGCCCTGCTCAGAATTATTTAGCCCCTTGAGCTAATCTCTATCCATCATCTCCTCCATGAAAACCAAGGCTTTCCAGTTCTTAAGTTTGTCAAAGACATCAGACTTCCTCTTAAGAACATGCATCCCCTTCTTATTCATGTGACCAAGCTTACAGAGCCACATCTTCGTATCTACATCTGAAGTGGATAAACCAGAAGGAGAATCAGTAATATAAGTAGATAGATAAAGAGTACCTACTTTCTTACCACATGCTAATTCAAGTGCACCCTTGGAAACTTTCCAAGATTCCACTGTGAGAGTAACTGTGCAACCCTCATCACCCAACTTTCTTGCAAAAATTAGACTCCTCTTCAGGACTGGGACATGCATGACATCCTTCAACACCCATGTGTTGCCCGTCTGCAATTTCAGCCGCACTTCCCCTTTGCCAACAATTTGACAAGGCTCACCAACCCCTAAATAAATCTTTCCAAAGTCTCCATGGACATAATCATGGGAAAATACTCTATTTGGTGTTGCATGGAAAGAGGCAACAAAATTTAAAACCCAAGATTCTACTTTATCCAAGGAACATACAAGAGCATCCTGTGTAACAATACCTGCAACATCTGCTTCTTCATTTCCTTCATGTTGATCTTCTACCAACCAACAATCTTTCTTTACCTACCCTTTCTTTCCATAATTTAGTAATTGATCATTCTTGCCATTGAATTCCTCCATTCTTAGTGTACTTTATTCTGCCATTGCTTTACTCCCACTCAATCAGAAACCCTTGAGAGTGGCCTATAATCAACAAACACTTAACACGCTCTGACCACTTGTTAGTGTACCTAACCAAGCTCCGATACCAATTGTCAGTGGTATCACTTGGTGATCCTAGCTCTGATACCAATTGTTAGGATCCCTACTCTTTGAGAGTACACTTGATTACCTTTGTATAAGCAACTAAACACAAAATTAAACTAGAAGTAAAATGTAACTAGAATTCAAAAATAACACAGAATATGAGAGACAATACAATCTTGTATTAACACTCTTCTAGAAGAAAATACAATGAACATATCACACTCTCCCACACCTCTTGGGTGTACCAGTAATTCTCCCTCAAGAGTTCTCTCTCTCTCAATTACAAACAAAATCAACTCAAACATAGAGTTGTTGTTTCAACTAGTCAATAACATTACTGCCAGTACACCAACCAGTAAGTGACAATCAACTCAACCATTATTGCCTACTTCTAGTACCATCGAGTACACCACGTACTCTAAGTAGATCTCCCTGATCTTGCTCCTTGTTGTGTTTTAGATCTCCTTTGACCTTGCTACCCCACAGATCTCCTTTGACCTTGCTCACACACACACACACACCTATAGATCAACTGACCTTACTTACCATGTAGATCTCCCTGATCTTGCACACCTGCAGATCCAGATCTTACACTCAAGAAGAACCCTTGTCCTTACCTTTCTAAGTCCTTATGATTCTCCAAATTACAATACAACCCCATGGGTCTCTTAAATAGATCCCATACAAACAATAATTAGACTTTCCAATTACAATAATTAGAAATGTAGACTCAAGACTAAAATTAGTCTTTACATGCAAACTGATTGTCCGTCTAAAATTAGACTAGTTCTAGAATGTACAGATGACCGACGTCGGTCACTGTCTATCTGGAGATGACCGACATCAGCAGATCCATGACCGATGTCAGTAGCTTCTTGTCTACTCCTAATCGACGTCATTTGGCCTGATCGATGTCAGTTGTTGTGACACTCAGCAACCTCCTCCATGTTTGCATACCTATGAAGCTTTTAGCTCCACAACCTAACATGCTTTTATTGCATTCAATGGTGTTAGTCCTCTTCATCTATATCAATGGGATGATATTCAAGTTTTTGCTTTGAAGGCTCTTCCTTATTTCATAGGAGAAAATCCAATAACTCCTATAAAAAATATTTTAGATATTGATAATCTTTGTTCAGTGCATTATGTGACACATGAAAATCTAGCAATGAGGTTGTGGGAAACTTCTTTCAAAGAGAAAGCACTTTAGTGGTACAAAAGTTTAGATCTTACATCAATCAATAATTGGGATGAATTTGGAGAAATTATATGTAAATATTTTGAAGACAAAAGTGATCATCTTTCACTTGTGTAGTAACTTACAATAATTAAGAGATCCAATCATGAATTTATGATGGATTTAAACTATAGATTCTAGAAGACTTGGGATATAATTCCTGTAGTGATCAAGCCTACACCCATCTATGCTTTTCCATACTATCTGAAGGCTCTTAATTTAGATGTGGTTGTCATGATTCAATCTATGGGAGGCAACACTTTACTTGAATCTTTTGAAGTAGAAATCAAGGCTGAAAATTGCCTTATACAAGCTGGTAAGTTATCTCCAAGGCCACCAATGCCTCTTTTTCTAGAGATCCATATTCATACTCCAACTATTGCTCCAATTATAGAGTCATCAAAGTTCCATCAAATAAAAGGTGATCAAACTGACATATTGGGAAAGATAGAAATTATTCTTAAGGCTCAAACTAACAAGTTGGTTACAATGGAGAGGCAACAAGATCCACCATATAGGCCATATCAGAATACTAATCAAAATTATCAGTCTAATAGGCCATCTTATCAATCCAATTATCAAGGACAAGGGAAAAATTATCAATTAAGGTATTATAATCCTAATGCTCCAAGAAATTATAGATCTATTATGCCAACTCAAATGAACTATGCTCAAGAAGGACAATAGAACAATCAATGGGATCAAGCAAATAACATGGCAATGGCTCCAACTGGTGAGAGCTCTCATCAATATTTTATGCAATAAGGTTCAGTTCTTTCTTCATTTGAAAACTAGCCACCTTCTCAAAATAAGGAAGATTTTGTACCTTATGGAGACATTCCTTCATTCACTAAATCAGAATTGCCAAATCAACAAGGAGAAGGTAGTGGTAAGACACCTGCTGAGACTACATTTGTGAACTTCCAAGAAGGTGAGAATTCTTTTGATCATATGGCTGTAAACCAAAGTCAAGATTTACCTAATATTAATAATTTATTTTAAGCCCATACTAGATCCAAGAAAAGAGAAATTGGTGAAGGTTCAGCTCCTAATAAGGCAACTCCTCAACCACAACAAATGATGACTACACAGGAGCCGCGTTAAAAAAGTTCAAATCAACAAGCTCAAGATCTAAAAGATAGGAATGTGAAAGGTCCTTACATACCTGAATTCACACAACATTTGGGAGCTCCTTCTACTCCTAAATTATAGTCAAGGGTAGCCACTTCTCCAATCAATATTGTGGATCATATGAAGAAGACTCTAGTATTGATTTCAATGTGGGATACACTCCTAATCCTAGGATAAAAGGACTATTTGCAAGAAGAGCTTTCAAATCTCAATGTCTCTAAGAAACCATCTGAAAGAAAAAGATTAAATGTTATCTTAACTAATTCTAATCTAGTTTTTGAGTCTCAACCTCTTAAGGTGACAAAACCTCCTCCATTTTATCTTTCTTTTAAAATTAGACATTGTTTAGTTCACAATTATATGATTAACAGTGGGGCTAGTACCTCTGTCATTTTAAAATCAATATGATAAGTTAGGATTGAAGTATGAACCCCATGAGAAAGGTATCTTTAAATTATATGGGTCTCCTACCAAGACTGTAGGTGTGTTTAAAGATCTACAAATCATACTTGCTTCTTTTCAAAATTTCACCATTTTATAGGATGGTGTTATTGTTGATCTACCTCCATATTTTACACTATGCCTATCTAGAGATTTCATTATGAAAATAGGAGGTTGAATTTATTCAAATTGGTCATATGCAATTTTTATAACTAGGTATGGAAACAAATTAACTATAAAATCTGATCCTATTTCCATATTTCATCTTGAGCCATATATGCCAAATATGTCAAATGCAAATTGGAGTATTTTAGAAGAAGATGATAACATCATTGAACAAGAGACTTCTAAGCCTTTTGAGGGTATACCAAATATTCTCCTAGATGAGTGGGATCCTAAAAATCATGAACATTAACCCTCTAAAATTATTGAATATGCTAGTTTTGGAGTCTACTATATACACATTGTGGGTGACTTATTGCCTAGTCTCACTAGCTCAATGCAAGAGTTTGGAATCTATTCTTTGATGGATCTATGACAAAGAATAGAAGTGGGACTGGTGTAATGTTTGTCTCACCACAAAATAAAAGGTATTATTCTTATATTATATTTTAGTTTAGTCTTACTTCCAATACTACAGAATATGAAGCTCTTATTCATGGTCTTCAGTGGGCTAAAAAAAGGGATATTAAGCTCTTGCAGTTGAAAGTTGATAGTGAGTTGGTAGTCCATCAAGTTATAGATTTAATTGAATCAAATAATACTCATTAAAGGAATACAAACATAGAGTTTTGGATCTCATGGAATATTTCCTTGCATTTGACATTTGCTTCATTCCTAGAGGAGCAATCAACATGCTGATAGACTTGCTGCCATAGGAGCATAGTATGATACTCCATATCAGATTAAAGATAATAAAAATTAGATATAAATTAAGGTTTCATGTAGGGCTTTAGTTACAAATAATGATTTAAGTTGACAATTTTTTGAATCTGATAAATAGATAACATATTTCTTATAAAATGAGGTAGAGTTTTGCCAAAGAAATCATGATAAATTACAGGATCAATATGAAAATTAGATTGTGCAATTGAAATAAAAAAATATACCAAAAGGTTTGGTGAATTTATAAATCATTTTCAATGAAGATTATCAGCTAAAGAAATACAAGGTGATTATTTCTTCCAAGAAAGAGCATTATGTGACAATTAGTATAGCTGAAGGTAAGTAACTCAAATTGGGTAAAGTTAATACTAATTTTGAGAGAGTAGATTTTATTTTATTATGTTAAGGATTCATGGATGTATTTTATTGGAAATACCATGATTTGAAAGGTTTTGATCCTAGATCAACACAACATACTATCGAAGTTGAACATGATGTAAAATTGATAAGATAAAAGCAAAGGCCTATTAACCCCAAGGTTGAGATTCTCATGAGGAAAGAGCTTACAAAGCTGATTGAATCAGGTATTATTTTTTGTATAAATCATTCAACATGGGTAGAAAATCTTGTACTAGTAAAAAATAAAAATGGAGACATAATATTTGGTGTAAATTTTAGAGATTTAAATAGAGTATCATTGAAAGATCATTATCCACTTCCTTCCATGGATCAAATATTGCAAAGAGTATCAGGTTCATAGAGGTTTTATTTACTAGATAGGTACTTAGGATATAGCCAAATATTAGTGAAAGAGTAAGATCAGTATAAAATAACTTTCACCATCAAGTGGGGTACTTTTGCTTACAAGAATATTCTTTTTGGACTCTCCAATGCTAGAGCTACCATCCCAAGGGCAATGGATGTTGGTTTTCATGGTATTTTGAGTGAAATGGTTTTAGTCTATCTTGATGATATTATAGTATTTTTAAAGAATCCTAATGATCATCTAACACACTTGAGAATTATTTTTGATAGATGTAGATAATTTAGAGTCTCATTGGATCTAAAGAAATGCATTTTTTTAGTGCATGAGGGGAGATATCTTGGGTATGTGGTGTCCAAAGCTGGCCTTTTCATTGATTCAAAGAGAATAGAGGTAATCTTTGATCTATCATTGCCTAAACACTAGAAAGTATTTTAGAGCTTCTTGAGCAAAATAAACTTTATCAGAAGATTCATTTCTGGTTTTACAGAACTACTAAAGCCACTTACTCAAATGCTAAAGAAACATCAAGAGTTTACTTGGATAAAATAAGGTAAAAGGAGTTTTGAAGCTATCAAGGAAGTAATCAGCCGAGATCCTACTTTGCTCAATCTAGATTTCAGTAAAGATTTCTTCTTGTATGCTTTCTCTACTTCCAATACTATTTCAGCCATGCTTATGCAACAAAATGATGAAGGTTTGGAACAACCCATTTCTTTGTTTAGTCAAGATTTTGAAGGTTATGAAGTGAGGTATTATTTTGTATAATTTAAAAAAAAAAAAAAAAATTATTATAAGAGGTCTAAAAAACTTAGACATTTGGTTTTAAATAATAATATTATACTAATGGTAGCTCATCCAAGTGTGAAGGATTTCATTCTCAATAGAGACTTGAGCGAAAAGAGAGTTGGATGGGTCTCTAAGTGTATGAAATATGATATTTAATTCAAGTTTAAAAATATGGTCTAAGGTAAAGGATTATGTGAACATATTGTAGAAGATGTGAAATAAGAAAAAGAAACAATTTTGACAATTCAGGACACTCAACATGAAGCTGAAAATACACCTCCTACAAGCTGGACACAGAACATTCCTAGATTTATTTAAACTAGAGAGTGTCCAAGGGGTTTGAATGCATCACAAAGAAGACAATTTAGGATTCAATAAATACCATATATTTTTTTTGACGCAGTGCTTTTCAAAAAAGACATTGGAGGTATGCTTTTTAAGGTGTGTTGAAACTAGTCAATTTGATAAGCTTTTTGAGCAATTTCATGATAGTCCTAGAGGTCATTTTCAGCCAAGACCAGAGCTATAAAAATCATTAGAGTTGTTGATTATTGGTTTAATTTATTTATATATGCACATGCGTGGGTTCGTAAATGTACAAAGTGTGCAATGTTTGTAGGAAAATAGAGACTAGCTGCTATGCCACTAAAGCCAATTCAGGTTGAGCAACCTTTCATGTAATGGGGTTTAGACTTCATTGGAATGATTAATCCTCCATCTAGTGCTGGTCATAAGTGGTCTTGACTTCATTGGAGGAGATAAGATATAATGATATGCATATCATGTGGTCAAATCAACAACAAGTCAATAAAACATTTGATAAGAGAGCTTCATCAAAAATATTTCAATAAGGAGACATAGTACTCAAATAGGATGAAGAGAGTGCAAAGCCAGGTGAACACTCCAAATTTGATATAATTTAGAGTGGAACTTATATTATCAATGATTTTAGTAAGATTAATGCTTTTCATTGATCTAAATTGAGTGGAGAAGATCTTCCCATTCCTATGAATGGGACATTTCTTAAATATTGTTATTAGGAGAATCACTCCTTTATACATAGTCATAGTTTTATTCCTCTAAATACTTTTCCACACATGATTTTAGTACTTGTTGTTGTATATTCCTCTAAGTTCATATGTGCACATGTTTGTTGTTTTTTTTGTCAGTTTTTCCTGTTATATCTTGGTCTATAAGCTTTTTAGTTTCTATGTTTGTCCTGGTCTATCCTTGCCATAATTTCTAGGTTCTTTTAACCAATAGGCTTGTAAAGCCATAAAATTCACCAAAATTGTTATTAATTTGTATTTTTAAGGTTAAATTACTATCCCTATCATTATAAATAGTCAAAAAATCTAGTCCTTACCCCTTTGTAGTTGGTCAAACTAGTTAATTATGGTCTAAAAATGTAAATTTTGGTCAAAATATCAAAAAATGGGGTAAAAAGAATAAAAATGATCTAAAAATTCATTTAATTATCTCAAAAGTGTTTTTAATAGGTTAAAAAAGGTGAAAATAGCATAATTATAAAGTTTCAAACTTTAAAAAAGTCATTTGATATGTCCGATAAGCCAAAAGGGCCCAAAAACCCCTTTCACATGCCAATTTTTACATTTAAAGCATGAAAAAAGATAAAAAGTTTCTAATTTTTCATTATGTGCATGTTATAATTCTCAAAAAATCTATTCCAAGTGGCAGAGGGCTTTGGTCTTCTTTTAAAAGGGGAAAAAGAGGTTTTTTCCTCTCATTTTTCAAGAGTAGTACAGATTCCATATGGATTCCATACATTAGGGGAAGGTATTATATTTTTTTAGGTAATTAACAAGATTCATTAGGAGTTTCATGGAATTTAATGGCCATACAATCCCTAACCTAGTCCTCTTTTGATTCTTTACTTGTTGGCACAGAGAGACCTACATGTAAGTTTTTTGATGGTACAATCTCTTGGAGGAAGGTAAAAATCTAAATTTTGGGGTGAAGAAACTATATTAAAATGGATTATTAATGGTCCAAGTGGTTTATAAATTGGATTATTTAGGCTCATGAACCATTCTTTTGAAGTTAGGTCAAATTTTGTTTCCTTGCAACTAGGAAGGTCACTATTTTTCTCTAATTTCTCCCCACTTGGGAAAAGTTTTAAGGAAATTTAACTTGTTACAAAATATTGAGGACCTGATATACCTTTCCATGGTATCCTTTAGGTGTTATTAATATAATTAAATGTCAATAAAAGGTCTCAAACTTATCCATTCAAAATCTATAATTGGTAACCTTGCAAGGGTGAATTGTACAGTCTAAGGAGAAGAAGATAACATCAAGTTGTCAAGAATTTATATTTTTAGGGTTTTCATCAAGTTTTCATATTTTTGATTCATAATTCATAGATATTCTTAAATTTTTATGGCTAAGGAAGCCTATCTCCATGTCTTCAAAATGTCTCAGAAGGCTAATTTATAATGAATTAAGGTTTCTTAGTTAAATTTAAGGTTTTTAAAGTAAATCGAGTTTTAATTTTGGCTCTCTTTCCCTTCCCCAATGGCATCTAAAATCAGGTGGAATAATGGTTATGTGTTCATCTTTACATACTCTCCTCATCCTTGTCTTATCATGCTCCACCATGTTCCTTCCAACCTCTACTTTACTCACTCCCATCCCATAGTCATACACAACCATACCACTACGTTTTCACCCATTTTTCCACCTCCCTCCATGTTTTCAAATCATCATTTCATGCCTACCACCCTTCATACCATATCCATCACCTTTACCATCACTAAGACCATGGTTTAAGAGAGAAAATCACCATGAGCATGATCAAGGATATGTAGGCAAGCAAAACATCATGTAACAATAAGGAAATGAGACCTACAATAGGTGCATATAGTCAAATAAATCAAATGAAGTCATGTAAATCTAAAGGACATCAATCTTGGAATATTTGTATTCATGGTTTTAGTGGTGCATATAATAAATCTCATCAATCAATCAAGAAGAGGTATAAGATCCAAAGTCCATATTCAAGCTATCTTTAGGGTTATATATAGGCTATTGTCTGTACAAGCAACCCTTGGGAGAAGTTACATTGTTTCATACTTGAAGTGTGGGTTAAAAGGTCTTGTTTCACTATGTATGACATTTTTTGAGAATGTTATGATATCTTGGAGAAGGATAGGGTTAATTCATGGTGTTATGTCTAAAAAACATCCCACAAACATGTGTTTGTCTAGGGAAGCCTATTTTTATGTAAGTTAGACTTTGAGAAGCTGTAAGAAGTAAGTTTTGATCAGCAAAAGAAGAAAAACATGCTTGGTATGGAAGGTGATTCCTACATGAGTGAATAATTATTGATGCATGGATGAAGGGTTTAGGAGATTCAAAGAAGTACCTACAACCATCTCATTTTGAAGCTATAGCCAGCTCACATAAGGATACCTACAGTCAAGTAGGTATGTTTGTTAGAACAAGGGCCATCCAAGGTGTAAGGAGGTTAGTATTAATCACTAAATACATAGATTGACACCTTATAGGTGACACAAAATACAAAGCTTAAAGGACACATATGAGATTATAAAATGACTCAAAACATTGATTGAGACCTACAATAACCTTATGATATTGAGCCATAGTTAGCAAGGAGAGTTGGTGTTTTGGTGAGGACTAGCTTAATGTAGGCTTCAAGATGGTCTTTATTTGGTCATCAAGGGATTATCATCCAAACAAGGAGGATAAAAAACATGTGAATCCTTGATAAGGGCTAATGAAAGATAATTTAAGCCTACAACCAACACAAAATGATGACCTACAACACTCAAAAGGAAGGTTTAGTGCCAATTATGCTTAGATAAAGATGAAGAAGTATTGCTTCACTGTGTAGGGAAATTTTGTGTGTGATAGAATGTCATCATAATCTTTGAGATAGAAGTTTTTTGTCATAGTGGGAATTTCATACAAAGGGACCTCATTGCCTCAAAATAATCCTACAAGCCTATAGTGCATTCACCTATAGTTGGTAATTGTTTGATCTTCAAAGAGACCTCACGTAGGTTTTGGATACAAAAAATTGCTACTAAAAGGTTGACATATAAAAATACTCCCCTTATTAAGTGATTGGGACCTTTCAATACTAGCATGGGATGGGTTTTGATTTTAATAAGGCCCTATGTAACCTACAACGTTTGATATTCACTTATAGTCCTGTAGGTGTATGTGTTTGTAATGAAGGGAACTTCATCACACACACACACACACACACACACACACACACACACACACACACACACACACACACACACACACACACACACACACACACACACACACACACACACACACACACACACATCTTAATTAATTATCATAAACTAAACCCTAGGGAATTGTCATGGCATTGTAAGTTATGACACAATCAAGCAATAAATTTGTGATAAAGATAATCACCCTTTTTTATATATGCACCTACAGCCTTGGACAAAACCTACAGGCCTGTGAGGCCTAATTACTTATAGATTGAACCTTAGAGGATTCTTTGAAATGAGTTTGGATTAATAAAGATAGGCTGGGTTTTGAAAGAGAATTCTACATGAAAAAACAAGAAGGAAAAGGCTCATAAAGGTTCAATTGGGGTATAGGTCCCTAAAATGCATACCTATAACCACATAGAAGGTTAACATATAGCCAAGTAAAGTCATGCTACAACCAAGGGTTTCACAATCTACAATACCTTTTCAAGGGTCAAAGAGTGTAGTCATTACCATTTGGTTTTTAAATTTAAAGTAAGGATATCAAAGAGTCAAGGCATTTTAGGTTTAAAATAAGTATTGAAGAGGATAAATGAACTACAATCAACCCTAATATAGACCTATAGGCTATTGCCCATACAATAGTAACCTACAACCATGTTAGTAATTGGATAAAGGAGTAAAACATTATTGATGATAGGATTTTTGACTATAGGGGTTTAAATTTTTTAGGATGTTTGATAAGAGTGTAAACATGTTATAATATTAAAGTTTGAAGTTAAGGGCAAGACCATGCTTTCAACCCTGTTCTTTGTCCATACAAGATAGTTAGATACATTGGAAGGAGGGTTTATTTCAAGGAAGGATATGGCTAAGACCTTTGGTACAAAAGGACATGTGAATAATATAATGATGTAATGAGGCAAAAATATCATAAATGAAGCTACAAGGATTTTAGCACTAAATCAAGTAGTTATAGCCTGTCCCCTCATTGAACACCTATAACCATACTTTGACAGGTCTGTAGCATTTAAGGAGCTCAAAATCATGGTTCTAAAGATTTTATTTTTCTAGGTATTAAAGGTTCATAATGGTATCTTGAACTTTTAGGGTTATGAGTTTAAATTCCCAGTATGAATGGGTTTCTAAAGGCTTATGCTATAATCTATAGTCATACCAATAGGAAAAATGATACCCTACAACCTATTGCAAAACCTTACAGACTTGACAAGAGTTAAAAATCAATTGATCCATATCATGAAAACTTAAAGGCCTATGAAAATAGGATAGGTAATAGTTGTATGAAGATTTTTATCTTTATTAAGATGGTTTAGGATCAACACAGGGTCAAGTTTCAAAGGCCCAAGTAGAGATACTCATCTACAACCACCTAGCAAAGTACACCTACAATAGGCATGAGGCCTATGATCATATGCCAATCTTCCACACAAGTAATCAAGATGGTTAGATGGGTTCAATAAATTTTAAGATAAATGAATTTTTTAATGACATCTATGAATATGAATCAAGGGTGATAGTACAAGTATATTATATGGACTTTTAACAATATAGGGACTTAAACGCTTGGTTTTGGAGTCAAATTGCTTTGAAATAGATGTGTTAAGAGATTTAATTTGATATAAATTTAATTAAAACACTTATTTAATATGTATTGACATAAAAAATATGCTAAAAACATGTCAAACTCCACCTATATTTGTATGTGCGTTGTCATGGGATAACCTAAATGTATTGAAAGAAAGGTCTTGATGTGCTTGAAAGTAAGGGTAGAGGAGTTTTCAAAACTCTTGAAAGGGATATTTTAACAAATAAATATGTTTTTTTACCTTGAAAACCTCCAAAAACCATGAAATCACCTCTTAAACTCTAAAACATAGTCAAATTTGTAGACAGTCCATGCACAAGGGTCCTTTTTGAGTGAAATTTAAAGATTTTGAGAGGTGCAGATGGAATCAAAACTTTAAATTTTATATCTAGGGTAATAATGAGTTATAGAAACATATAAAAACTTTCATGTCCATTGGATGAGTGAAAATATTGACTGTTTTGTCTCAGACCTGAGCCTATCTATTTGAGGTCACCATTGGAGCATGCTTTGTTCTAGAGTGATTTAGAAGATTCTAATCCCAAGTAAAGGATTTAAAATCATGGGATGATGTTTTAAAATTATAATAATAACTTTAAAGAGTATAAAAACTCCAAATTTTATGAAAACCATACTCATACAAGCTTTTGCAAGCAAATAGGCACATAGGCCCAAAAGGCATTTTTTGACTTTTCAACCAAAATGTGATTTTAGAGTATTTTTATAGCATGTTACATGTCCCATAATTATTTTTACAGACTTTTATAATATTTTAATAAACTATTTTCATTTTAGTAATGTTTTTCACTTTTTGCAGTTTAAGGCAGCCTTCCAAGCCTCTTATTTAGATGTTCATTTTGTTCACCACATGTGGAGTTTGGTTGAATTGTCTTATTATGTTTTGAGGAAACCTATATAATTATAATTCATGAAAAATTAAGATTAATTGAGGGTCTATGATTTATGAATAATCACTAAGAGCGTAGATAGCCAAGAATGCAGTCAAATCCCCACAGACAAATTTATTTTATGTGGTAAATTTTCATATATTTTGCATGGGAACCTAATATTTTCAATGATTTGATGGGGTTAAATGTGATAAAAATCAATATAATTTGTTTAATATTTGGAGGTATGTACTTCATGAATCATGAGTTTGAAGATTTAGCTTAAAAACCCTCCTAAACCCCTAAAGAACTAGTTTTGAGAAAAATGGATTTTCTTGCTATAAAATCATCATGGATCAACCTAAAACATTTTAAAACATTAATTAAACTTATATAATATTAAATAAATTCAATTTTTATGTATGGAGACGTACAAATGAGGGTATAAATCATGTTTTTTGTTGAAAAAATCATTTAAAATTAAAAACAGGTAGTTTAATGAAATAAAATAAATAAAAATCAAATAATAGGAATTTTTTTTCATCATAAAATATTTATTTTATCATAAATAATCCCAAAATTATCCCTACCATCTTGATGAAAATGACCAATCTACTGGAAAATGGTGTAAAATAGGCCTAGTCAACATTGTTGACTGAATGGCAAAGGTTTCCTCATCAAAATCACATATTTGATGATGAATAAATATTTTTACAAGTATAATTCATGGATTTTTTAGGTTTCATGGATTCTTATTGTAGTTTTAATGGTTACTAAGAGCACATATTATCCTTTATGCCCTTTTGGTCTAAAAGGCTTAATTGATTAATAGTCAAGTTGGAGTTTGGCATTGGATGACTGTTCAAGGAGTTCAATTTGAGTTTTCATGCCATATATTTGATGTTATCATGAATGATCATGTGAATTTCATTATTAAAGATCCATTTTCATGCAAGGGAAGGCTGATTGGGGTTGACTAGTTTTGAGCTCCAATTGACTTATTGTTAGGTGCCATATCCACTCTTGATTTCTATGTAAAGGAGGACATTATCATATCCCAACTTAGATGATAAACACTTTAATTAAAGTTAATTTTTTGATTTTTTCATGCATGGATAATATTTGACTTGTCAAACTTGGGCCCACCACCTTATTCCTACGCCAAAGTTTGAAGGATCATGCAAATTTTGTGGAGTTTGAAGATTTTTGATGACTAATTTTAATTTTTTAAAAGAAGTTAGTCTTGAGTTAGTCAACCAAGACTAACCCTTATCCATTTTCAATGCCACATTGGCTTTATTTAGGTTTGGAAACATATATATTGGCTTTTTGAATCTAATTTTCATTATTCCTGGAGCTGAAGTAGAAATTGTAATATAGACCATACATCAATAAAAGATATTTTTATTTTGCATATGTGTTTTGATAGATAATAGAGTTTAATTGATTGTGTATCAACATATAAGTGAGATTATATCTCCTTTTGGTAGGTCCTTTTCTCACCTATTTCTTTCTATCTCACCTTCTATAGGTCATTTAAATAGGTAAAAAAAGAAATTTTGTAATCCAATGTTCTATTAATCTTTCATCTAAAATATTTATGCTTAAGGGCAATAAATTACTTTTATTGATTCACATGTGTGCATTAGTTTCAACATCTTCTAAAAGATATAAATAATTTAAGTGCATCACCCAATTACACAAGTTTTTCTTTCAATTTTCCCATCCCCTTTTCATCCCAAAATCACAGTAAAACAAATTTAATTGATAAATCTTAAGGGAACCAACCCTCTCTAGAGTTTCTTCTTAATATAGAGTCACCCACACTTTGAGAAGTTCCAATTGGATCAGCTAGAGTGAGGGTGTGTTTTACACATCTTCAAGAAGGGTGCACTCCAGAGTGATAACACTAATGAATTAAGAGGATTAGGTAAACATGAAAATTATCTTCTCATTGCATTAGATGAAATAAGCTGATTAGGATACTATGAAACTACATTAACTATGGTGGTAATTTCCTTTTTAAGATCAAGAGGTTTTACCTTATAACTCAATTTGATCATTTTTTTTTTAATATGTAGATGTAGATGGTGTGTTTACCATATATTTAAGATTATTCAATGAAATAATCTTCATTCCACAGTCTTATACAACATGGCATAAGTCATCAAAGGATTTAAACTTATTAAAAATAATGGACTCATGTAAAGGAGAAAGAAAAGTTTTATTGAATGTCTTGCAACTCTCTAGTGTCTAAAGGATTGGTCATTTTTTGATAGCATTGTCTTATACCTCAATATATATTCATTGATAGGTTCATTGGTTCCTTGTTTGATCTTTGTAATTTGAGCGTAGAAAACCTTTTTGATAATGTTAATATAAAAGTATGCCATAAATTGATCTAGTAGAGGTTTGAATTCTTTCACGGATTCAAGAGGTAAGTCATAAAACTACCTCAAAACATACTCCTTAAGTCTCATTGGAAATAATTTGGTCAAAATTTTATCATTAGAGGAATGTTAAAGGCATGCCTCATAAAAAGGTTCAAAGATGTTACTATGGATTATCCTTGGCATCATAAAATCTAAACATAGGTGAAACAAAGTAAGTTGGCAAAGGGTGCAAAGAGATTTCAAGTGAAAGAGGGTTATGCAACACATCTTATAAATTAATGGCATCTGAAGAATTGGAATTATTTTGTTCAATGTTTGTAACCTTGTCCTTCAAGGTCTTTATGACTTGAAGGAGTGTTTTAATGGTAGACCTAATGGTATTTAGATTAGCAATTTGAGTAGTCACCAAATGGGATAAAAACATGTTTTGAGTAGTATTAGGCATTAAAAATGGTATTTGTGTTGAAACAATAGGTAAGCCCATAATATATGTATCAATATTAATTTTAGGGAAAATAGGTTTAAACACATAATCTGTGCCCCCATTAGATGTAGGTCAATTGATAAATGTGGGATGACTTATAGTTCTTTCTAAAGATTCACCATTACTAGGTGAGGCAGCCTTAGTTTTATCTTATTTACTTATTTCATTTCTTGTAACATACAAAAAATGCATCTATTAAGCCCTTGTTATTTTAGATATGAGTAATCAATGCTTCTTGATCTTCTATTTGGAATTGGGTTTTTACACTAGCATTTTCTATTTCTTCACAAATGAAAAGTTTAAAATTTGTAACAAATTACAATAATCAAAAAAATAATAAAACCCTAAGTGACCTAAGGTTTGATGTTTAAAGATTGGGTTTGCTAAATATTTAACACTAATCTAGATGTGTATCCTCTTGGGTAGATAGGGTTAAAGATATAGAAATGACAAGGCACAAGGGTAAATATCAAATTTACAATAGGTTAATTAAATACTAAACTCAAATATATCATATAGTCAATTTATTAAACTGAGATAAGCTATTAATTTAAATTAAAAATATTACAGATATATAAATGATAAAGAACTGATGTAATTAGCTTGTTCTAATGCTAATGTAGATATAGATCTAAAACATGCTGAAAGTAGGTAGGAAGATAGTTCTAGAATAGTTTCTAGATTATAGATATGGTGTCTCTAGCTATTTAGATAATTACATTAGCCTTGTATGATTATATCAACACTACTATCTAAGTCCAATGATAGAGATTTGTATGTAATATATATTGAAATAAGATGCAAACACTTGGATACTTTTGGGTTTGGCTTCTCCTTCACTCTGGTGTATTTAGATCTAGGTCATGGACTATCACTCTTGGTGAAATGGGAAAACCCTAGATTTATATCTTCAATGTGACCTTGGGGAAAAATGGGTTATTGGACACATAGTCTCGATCTGAACCATAATGACCTCGCTATCAAAGGGAACTACCTACATAACCAATACTTTAGATGAGGGTATCAGATTCATGTAGTTTTCCCATACGTGTTGGATTATGTGTGAATCATAAAATGTGTGTAATATAATTACAATAATAACATATCTTATAACTTCACAAATAAGACCTTATGACTATTCCTTTAGTACTTCAAACCTGTAGATGTGTTGTACCAATGACTAGTATGAAAATAGGGAAGCTTTGATCAATTGAATGCTTGATATGCTTTTGATAAGTGATTTGGTCTCTTTGGTCTAATTTTAGGTGAGGAATGAATGAGGGTTGATATTGTATTTATAAAAATAATATCAGTAGATAAATCACATTAAATGACTTAGGTTGACCATTGGAATATGTTTTATTTTTAAATTACATGAATTTATGGCACTAAACACTTGCATTGGTATAGGATAGTAACATTGATGATACTATTTGTCCTTGATGTTAGTGTCTAGGGATTAGGAGAGAAAGTACAAGATCAAAACTTACAAAGGTGTAAAATAAGTAAATTTTAATCATTTTAGCTAAGATAAGATGTTGGTGTCATCAATATAAGAATAGTCACACTAACAGATATGCCAAGGGGCATAAAATAGAGTAGATGTGAGGCTCACAAAATTAAAATATGTGTAAGAATAAGAGGAACAACCAGGGTCTAATTTTTCCAAGTGTACAAGATTGAAGTGTTATAAATTCATAAAGTATCATCTACATAGTTCTCTACCTCCCTTTTACCAAAAGGATTGCATTCACCACTTTCATGTGCTTAACTACTTATCTTATAGTTAAACCCTATCTTTTATAATGACCTATATCTCTTGCATTGTACAAATAGTATAAAACCTAATATATATCCTTCACTATCAGTTTCAAATCATCAACAACTTCATATCTTAATGGACACTTTCATCCCACACTTGGACACTTATGTTGATGCAAGTGTCCAAATTATTATCAAGTATTTAGTCCTCCAAAGTCATCTAGTTTGTAAATATTTTGAATCTTATGGGTTGACCCATTTATTCTATTTAATCCTATATCAAAATATTTTCAAAAGGTATGGTATAAATACAAATCTAAGCCTATTCATTATTCAAATAGAAAATACAAAGAAAGCACCTATTCAAGCTCAATCAATCAATTGTACAATTGAGTTCTCCTTCCCTATTCTTCCTTATTTTCATATTAATCATAAGAGTAGTCATATTATAGGTTTGAGGCACTCAAAGAATAATCCATGAGTAATATTTTACAAGTTACAAAATATATCATTGCATGCCTTTGCACATGGTATACTGAACCCTTGTGCACACACAAGCCAACACCTAAGAGAGAACCACATATACTTAAGGCCCTCCTTAGAGTATGGGATATGTAGGGAGTGTTCATTGACATATGGGTCCTTAAGGTTAAATCAAAACTATGATCCCACTAACCCATTTCTTTCAAGGTACAAAGACCTAAGGTGAAGATCTAGGGTTTGATCCACATACAATCATCGACATCTTGTGTGCATGAATAAAAAGCATCAACAAAACGGTGATATAAACGTAGAAGGTTCCAGATGGTAGATTATAAATATAGTGAATATTTTGTACATGATAATTGCATTGATATTAGGATAAAATCATCAACACAAGTGTCTCAGGGTTGATGCAAGCGTCAAAGCCTCTATAAATAATATTTCCAGAATATGATGTCTAGGTCATGATCTTGTCCCTACGTGTTTCCACTTATATAATTTTTAGATCTGCATGTGCATTTTTAGATAAGCTAACTATTATCTCTTTTTTATGTTCATGTAATCAAACTAATGTTTTTAGTGTACTTTCCATATTTATCGTAACTTAGCACATTAATTTAAAATATTCATTTATCTAAGTTTTTAATTTATTGGCTTACTCTAGAATAGATTTATTCATCCTTATGTATAGACTATACTCCCCCCTTAATTCTTAACACCACATATATATTGAAAGGGTTAAATGTTTGGTGAGCCTGATCTTTATGTCTCCTCATGAAAACTCTAATTTGACTTAGGGTTTTCCTAATTTATGATTTATAGACTGTAAACACTTTAAAAATTAGATTTGTATTTATTACAAAAGTATTTAATCATGTTTATTATGGATGCACTTAGAATTTATTTCATTACATAATACATAATGGTAGTCATTTCTTCTTATATTTCATACATAGCTAAATCAACCAGACCTATAAAAAATGGAGTGATTTAAAACAATATAAAAATAAAACCTCTCTTTACAACTCTTCCTGTAATGATATGGAAGCTATGCAACACGTTCTTCCTAAGCCTAAATTAGTAATCAAATCTAAGGGATATGATATTTTTTGAGAATTCAAGAAATACACATTCCAAGATATCAATTTTGGACCTTATGAAATAATTAATTATTTATAAGGATACATTATATGAAGAATTGTGCAAAACCCAAGTACCAAGTGACTTAACATTGGATTCTTTTTTAGATATTATGAAATATGTAATAAGTAATGCAAAGATCATTACTTTTGATCACAAATATTTACCATCAAAGTATATCATTAATCAAAACTTTACTTTATCAATACAAATTAATATTCAAAATAAAGTAAACTAAAGTGATCACATGAAACATGTCTCATCGGCATATAATATTACAAATCACTCCACCGATGCTATTGATAAAATTACACCTTTTGATTTGTTATACAAGTTCCCTCAAATATAGGGATATTATTTTTAGAACATTACATATGAGATCCTTGCCAAGTAATGTGGAGGAGCCACCACATGTGGGCTCTGTGTTTAAGTCTTTCAAATGGAACAAGTATAATATTTCCCCTGAAAATAAGGATTCACCATACCAACATACTAATGAAGACTACTTTCCTTTATATATTAAAATATCTATTTATTCAAACTTGGATGTAAGGTTAAAATAAAACACAAAACACCAGTCAATATAATTTCACATCAACCTAATTGGCTCATCTTATATAATGCAATTAAGAGACAATTTGAAATGATTATCTAAGTCTCTAGCTTAGATACTTAGGAAGCTTATGGGTTTTCTACTATTATCTCTCCCTCCTCCCATAGAGGTTGGTACGAGTTGACCTCTAACAAAATGATATGATGAAAAAGCTTATTATGACTATCACTAAGGCACCAAACATTCTACACATATATTTTATACATTGAAACACAAGATACAAGATCTAATCGATAAGGATAAAATAACCTTTGATGATTCTCCAAAGGAATCAGGGTCACAACTTGATGACCATTGAAAACATAAGATATTTAACAATCCATTATAAGATTATTATAATAAATATCGAAAAGTAAAAATGTCATATAATGCACATATTCCTTCATCACATTATGGGTACTAACTATATGGGAATATTAAAGAACTTTAATGCACAATACCTCTTATAGTTTGGATGTCTTCTATCATAGTTTATGGAATTCCATATGAACATGCACTTGAATAAGAAAAGTTTATTCCTAGATAACTAATTATACAACCTACTAAGGTTAATAATATATGAAAGATAAGCAATAAGTAATCCCATTTCCTTAGTGAACCATATTCGAGAGACCATTATAATAGAGATACACAGTCGATTCCATGGAATCCTCAACTACACCTACATGATCTACCTGGTTGTTTAGAGAAAATAAAAATGTTCTAATTATAATTGCACTGAAGAAACCACAAAGTACTAAACAATGGGTTCCATGAACCCCTACTCCTTCTATTACCTCTTCATGACCACAAGGTCCTATGAGACACATGTGGAGTACCACATATTCTATAGTTTTAGCGATGACATGTAGTATTACCAGTTTGATGTACCATATTCTAAGTTTGGATCTACCTATGAGCTTCGTTCATATGGGATAATAGGTTAAACCTTTTCCCTTTCCAAATATTCTAAAAATACCAAAATAACTATATAAATTTAAAAAATCATATATTCAATAAAATACAAAAAAAATTCAATGTTCACTTGTTTACTAGCTCCTTGGAATATATGTTATTTATTTTATATTAGTAGATAACATATCATTTATTTTCCATATACACACATATGTTTCATGTTTACTTGAGTGTGATACATGCATACCCCAGACCCATGATACTTGCACATACAAATGTTGGATCTTTCCTCTTCCCATGTGGCACACTACATTAGGGGTATTTGATTATTTCATCATGATTGATACATATTACATTACATTATGATCATTTATACATTATCATGTTGCACTTATATAACAATGCTTACACATGCCTATAATAATTATTACATATTTCATAGTGTATTTGATATGTTATGTTACATGGCATATTTTATAAAAAATGTATGTAGGGACTAGTATGGTATGCTTATGTTAGTTGCTTATACTTAATTTATTCACATTGTCACTTCTTTGAGTGTCTTTTTATTGATTTCTATTGCCTTGTGCAACATTTGAATATGTTCCTTTATTGTTGTCCCCCATGCCATTGTATGTTGCTTTCCTTTTCTATTTGGATATTTGAATATGACATTAATTAAAGTATGCTACATTTGAATATTCCCCTTGTTTACGGTCACCTTAAACCCCTTTTGTGTGACATTGAGTATTTTTGTGTGTGTGCTTGATTGTTTGTTAAGCTAGTATTATTACTTTATATATATATATATATATAATGCATCTTAGGGATTATTGTGATCACATACTATGAGATTCATTGATATACCTACTTATACATCCTACTTCAATATAATACATGATTCATACATAAATTATATGTTTATCTTATCCTTTTGAGGTAAGGCAACTACCAGATTTCATTTCCCTCACCTCAAAATGGGGGAATATTAGTGGAAGAATGTCATATATACATGACCTCCACACTTATAGAATTATTAAAATTTATAGAATTTCATTATAGTTTACATTTTTTAGATATACACTTGGATCAAAATCCTATACATTACATCAATATTTATAAATTTGGGATAGAGTTTCTCATATTTATGACATATATTATACATAGTTATAGAGTAGAGAATACATTTTGATAAATAATTTAGCTTGAGTCACATCACAGGTGCATATGTCATGCAAGTGCACCAAAATTTTCAAATAGACATTCAAACTTATTTACCAAAAAATATTGATACTTTACTGAGAAGCACCATTTTCACTAGGAAGCACTACTTTGAGTCTTTTCTGTCTACAATAGTTTGATCTCTTTAGTAGTGTGGTTGAGATTCCACACCCTCAATAGCCTAATACTACATCCATTTTTCAAGTTGAGTTGGATATACCATTTTACTTGGATTTTATTGTACTATCACTTAAGTTGTGCAATTGAGATTCAATGATCTCAATGATCATGTCACAACTCACCTTTGTATGGGATTGGGGGCATAATTACCTTACAATATCCTCATTAAAATCTCCAAGGTTTGGTTTTAAACCTCTCTCAACTGCAATGATTTATAAAGAAGCATATTTAACAAGTCAAACTACCAAGGGGTAACATGTTTGCATTAGCACATAGGTGTAGTCCTTCCTTGCTCTCTTTATATTTAATAATTTTAGGTATTTCACATTTCAAATCATATGAACTCATTTATACTATAAAATTCTCTTCCTTATAGGTCATACATTATAAAAACACTCAAAGTGGGCTGAAGTAAGGGCAAGGTGTGTTATACACATCTAGGTACACATTTATTTCCTTTAAACTAGTAATTTCATCCTTATGCATTACTAGAATAAAGAGGGGGAGGGGGATGTAGATACTAAAATTTGATTGATATAGCATCTCAATCTTGCATCTTGACAAATACCTATTAAGGCTCTACCTTTCATTTCTATACCTACCTACTACTGAAAGGCTCACATTTACTATCTCACTATGCCTAATTACTTATCTTATAGTTTAAACCTATCATTTATGATGACACAAATCTATTGCATTATAAAAAAATCCTAAAACTTGATATATATCCTTCATTGTCAGTTTGAAATCCTCAACAACTACCTAGCCTACCAAAAAGCTACATCTCACACTTGGACACTTGTGTCTAGACTATGATCAAGTGTTTAGTCCTCAAAGGTCATATAATTTGAAAATATTTCAGCTCTTATGGGTCAGCCCATTCATTTTATTTAACCCTAATATAATATATTTTCAAAAAAGTGTGGTATAAATACAAATATAAACTACTCATTATTCATGTAGTAAATACCAATAAAACACCTATTCAAACTCAATCAATCAATTATAAAATTGAGTTTTACTACCCTCGTCTTCCTTATTTTCATATCAGTCATAAGATTAGTCATCTTATATGTTTGAGTCACTCAAAAAATAACCCATGAGTAGTATTTGTCAATTTAAAAGCTATATCGTTACATGCCTTTCCATATAATACATTTCACCCTTATGCACACACAAGCTAACACTTAGGGGGAAAATACACATTTAAGGCCCTCCTTAGATTATTGGCTATGTAGGAAACACTCATTAATAGTGGGGTCCTTGAGGTCAAATCGACATCATGATCCCATTAACCCATTTTTGGTGAGGTAAAAAGACTTAAGGTAAAGAGCTAGGTTTTGATCCACATACAGTCATTAAAAACTTGTGTGCATGAATAAAAGACATCAACAAAAAGGTAACAAAAGACCTATAATTCTCAAAATGGTTTCTTCAAAATATAATGAATATTTTGTATAGGAAAATTATGTTGAGATCTGGATATAAGTGTCGATGTAAGTGTCCCATGGATGACACAAGTGTCAAGGCCTCTATAAATAATATTTGTAGAATATGACAAATGGATCCTGATCTTGTCCCTATTTGTTTTCACCTTTGTACTTCTTATATCTACTTACACATTTTGAGATAATAAAAATATTATATCTTCTTTTTTTTCTTACAATCAAACTATCATTTTGACTATAATTTATATATTTAGCATAAATCAACACTTCAATTCAAAATATTCATTTATATGAGTTTTCAATTAATTTCCCTACTCTATAATAGTTTTATTCATCCTTGTGTATAGAATATTTTACCTCCTTAACCCTCAATACCACACATATCTAAAAAAGGTTAAACAATTTGATTGTTTCAATCATTGAGGAAATTGGGGTCGTATAGAGTCCCTTAAACTTAACTGTGACCATATGATGTGGTTTAGGGATAATTAGCCATAATTTCATCATAGATTGAAACAATTAGTCAATTTTTATAATCAATGATATAATTTTTACCATGTTGAGCCCTATGATCCTATTTTTGAATTTGTATGATATAATTTGTGGCTCAATTGACCCCAAATGTCATCACATAATGAGCTAAATAGTTGACTGAGTCAATCATAAAGGTAATTGGGGCCAAATTAAGCCCTTCAACTTAAATGTGACTATAATATGTGATTGGGGGATCAATTATCCCTAATTTTATCATAAATTGAGGTAATTAGTGAATTATTGTTATCAATCATGAAATTTTGGTCACATTGAGCCTCTATAAAAATTAATTTTAAAAGTATAGCATGTGGTTTGGGGTTCAATTGGTCCTGATTTCATCACAAAATGATCCAAATAATTGAATAGTTCAATAAAAGATGTAATTGGGGCCAATTTGAGCCCCTTGAACCTAAATATGAAAATAAGATGTGATTTGGGTCTAAATTAACTCTAATACCATCATGAATTGATCCAATTTATCATTTGGTGTGATTAATGACATGATTAGGCCAAAATAAGCCAGTGAACCTAATTTTGACTATATAAGATGTGATTTATTTCTCAATAGGCCATAATTTTATCAAAACTTTTTCTAATTAGTCAAATGGTGTAATAAATTATATGATTTGGGCCACAATGAGCCCCTTTCAAACCTAATTTTGAGTATAAGATGTGAAGGATCCATTATGTTTGTAGAAGAGTAGTATCAGGCAATAAGAATTGCTACATGATGTAGATGTCCAATTCTTATCAATATTGTGCTATAATTATCAATATAAGCAATATCTTATGACAATGCACAATCTATGCCAAAATCACTAAAACACGCTAAATCATTCAAACTTATCATGTATAGGTACCAATTTAGGTTAATGTATCTTTGAATGGGGAAATGCATTTTATGTGATTATCATATTTTATTAAATCACTTTGAGTCAAATTATGACCACACAAAATGACATCCTAGACCACTGAATTCTTCTAATTCAACAACACATGTTATGTGCATGTGTTATTTTGCATCCATAATAACCTAATTGATGTATTGTTCCATATGCAACTGCCACCTTATGATTATACTCTAGATAAATTACAACTTAGTAAAATGAAAATTTTGACTAGGTTGATGAAGCATGCAACAAATTTCTAAAGAATTATAGAAAATTAATCAAATCCACTTAAGTAAATTAAATCAAATCAAGAGCCTAAGTGAAAATTCCATGAAAGTTGTTGAATATCTATTTATTAAAAATTCATTATTCAATTCTACATCATCCCATGATATCATCGATGGGGTGGCATCAGTAAACCATTAATGAGATAAATATTAGGATTAATCCCTCCTATACCTCATCAACGCTCCTATGCAAATATTTAAGTAGAAAATATTCACCTATTTGCATAAATTGAAAAATCTTGTGAGCTTAAACCATTGGTTCACTAATAAATGATAGAGGAACATGCTACTCTTCATTGATGTATACTTAGAGCACCAAATTTGGGGGAAAACATGATTTTTGGCTACTCTTGGAAGGAGGGATGTTATTTGGAAGATTTGATGGTATTCCTTTCTTAAATGGATCTTATAACTCATTATTAACATCCCTTGATAGAGTAAGCTTGATGTTTTAGTTTCTATATGCTTCTTTATAGATATTTTGTTGACTAACACATGGACCAATGCATCTCATAATATTACTCTAAATTTTGGCATGCTCAGTGGGACTTGAACCTCACACAAGTCTTTATACCTTCTAATTTTGATTTCACACCCTCCTTGGAGGCCATTTTGAACTTCTTTTTCTCTCATTTTACATTTCTATGGCTTCTAAGGAAAATGACAGATTCAACCTGTGAAATGGTATAATTTATCTAAAACTTAGTAGAATCAACTTAAACATAGAAAAGAGTGCCTTGATAAATGATGAAATTGCATCCATGAATGGTGAGAATGTTTTATCTATTAGAAATGGTAGGATAAATCTGTTGAATGATGGGATCACTCTATCAATCAATGGGATAGCAATGTGGAATGATGAGATCATCCTAGACCAAAAAATGATAGGTAACTATTATTTATTTTATTTGTTATCATTTTATCACTTTGGTGGAAATACCTTGCACTTTGGTGGAAATGCCCTGCTAATAAGTGATAGTTCCATGTAATCGGTGGGATTGCAAACCAATACCTTCTTTGTCTCTATATTTTATCAAAATCAAACTATGAAACAACTAAAAAAAAATGATGAACAATGATATCACTTTTTGGAATAGATAAATAAACTTGCATAGGAAATGAGGACCGAAATCAATAAGCTATAAGTTTATTTAACAATTTTACACCCTGGTTTTAGTCTTTTAACACCTTATTTGCAAGAATTAAAGTCACTTAATCTCCATTTCACAACAATAAACAAGTGAAATTCATTCTCACATCTCTTTTTAGTGATCTAAAATAAATGCAATCCTTAGTTAAATACTCATAAGATTTCCATTTTTTTATGGTTGTTTGTTGAAGTGTTTATTTTATCAAGATGAGTGTTGCATGTATGCTCTCCCCCCATCCCCTTTAGGGAACTTAGGTGGTCAAAAACACTCATTATTTACATTTATTACCTTGTATAAAGGCATGAAAAAAATTTCTAAGGCCCTCCAAAAAATATAAATGATTTGGGTGACCCCAAATGACCCTAAAGTCTTTCCATTTGTCTTTCTTTTTCGTGCATTTTGGCTTGTGAGTGGGAATTCATCACCTCCTCATGGGTTCTCTAGGGAAGCATTGACCTAAGAATTCATATATTGACATTTTTCTAACCCCACTCCATAATGGGATATATAATTTGAGGGTGGCCCAGTGGGATTCTTATTTTTAGTGGTTAATAAAAGATCTATTAGTAGTATTTGGCCTCACAACATAGGGGTAACTCGGACATCACTTTACACTAAGGAATTGATGGATGTAGTGGTTGTTAAAAGGATAAGACCTTTTCAAAATAAGCTAGTTGATGTGGATACAAATGATGTTATTTCATCTCTAGTTTTAGACATACTTGGCACAATCTAGATGCATGAAAATTTAGTTTTAGATAAACCCCATTTGTCATGAACATACTATTGATGGAGGGTGAGTAGAATAATTTTACATGTCATATTATAAACTCTTGAGAGAATAGGGGGTATAAGAAACCCTAATTTTCATGTGCTTTTACTTTTTGAATTAATAATTTAAAATCCTCTCATGAGCATATATATAGATGGAATTCGGTAGTACAATACAACCTTGTCAGTTCTAAGATTTAGGATGTTACACTTAGGTATTTTTTTTCATTTTATCCTTTACTTGTATGATCTTTTTAAGTCTAAAACTATTTTTGTGAAATCACAAACATGAAAATTAGCCAAATACTCTCTATACACCATTTTGTTTGAATAAAGAGGTGTTACACTGGTCAAATCCAAATCATTTCTTGCCTTGTTCAAATATTCATTAAAAACATTGTGTTTGTATTTTTTGAACAACATTGTTATGTTGTCTATTTGAGTATAGACCATTCATCCACTTTGAAAAATCTCAAAGTCCATTTTTTTCTAAATTCAAAATCTTGACTTTCTAAATTATAATCCAAGGTGCTATCAATTTAGAATTTGCACTTGGTTTGAGTAACTTGGGTATGATTCCTCATTTGGATTGAAGGCCATTACCTAGACCTATCCTCATTTTATTACCATTGTTGACTTAGATTATCTTGTGTTCACTCACTCTAAGTTCCTAGACCATTATTCATGTTTTTTCCATGTGGTACCATTGTGTTACCCATTTAGTTTTGGATTTATACTTAGGAATTCTTCTGTTAATTCAAAATTTGGGCTTCTTATTTTTCATTTTTGTCTCCTTGATCAAAAAGACCCTCTTCTAATTTTTCTAGTTGTAACTCACCATAATTATTTCTAGCTTTTTATGGTATTGACTTATTTTTAGACCTAAGTTTATTGTGATATCCTACACTTTAGGTTCCAAAATTATCTTACCCTCTTATAAATTTGATGATTTCAACCCACCAAGGTTGAGTAAATTTGTAACCACTTTCTTCTAATTGTGTGGTACTATGCCATTTCCCTTTTATTATAATTTCATCTTACCTTGTATTTTGTTTCAAAAAAATACAATCATACTTTTTAAATGTTTATAAACCATATTTCACATCTTATCAAACATATAAAAACCATATTCAATCATGACACAAAGGTATACTCGAAGTGGGATCTCTTACGACCCTAGTTATGAGGAAGAGTGTTATTATGGTAGGTAGGAAAAATCTATGATATTTGAGGTTATCCAAAAAAATATAGGATCTAAATAATATTATTGTGAACATAAAACCTTATAATACAAAGATGAATCCCTTTTAAGGTTGATATAATCAAGTGCTCGGTTGCCACTAGATTTCCCAATAGAAAAATTATACACACTTGTTAGGGTAGAATAACAACAAAAAGAGAAATCTCTTGCCCATATCACAAAATCTAACATTGATTCTTATATCAAGGGAAATGAAAAAAATTGTAGAATCTACTCTCAATGATCAGGATATTACTACTAAGATCAAGAAAATTAGTCAATGATACACAAATCAACTTATCATAGACTTAATAGATTCTTTGGCTACAACTTTGATCAATAATAATTCTTCTAAAGAGTAATAAAATATGATGCATCAAGTGAAACATAGCCTAATCAAACATAAATTTATGATATACCCTTGGATTTGATTTGAAAAAAAAAATCCTAGAAATGCTTCAAAACATGTTTCACCTGATATGGAGCATACATTCTTCAACCACCAGGAGGCTCTTGTCCCTTCACAAAACTAAGGGATGAAAAAATAAATGCATATTGGGGGTATTGTGAAAAACACTATAGATATTTCATCCTAACCATCACATATTTTAGTTAACTAAACTCAAACTACTCAAAACTAGTAGTATACCTATAGCTCACAACAACAAATTTCAAGAATTATTTATCAACCATATAGAAATCAATAACTAACCTATTCAAAAAAAGGAGTGATCAAGAATATTTTTTTTGACTATAGGGTTTATATCCCTAAAAAAAACTACACAACAGGGTCACATACCACCCCAAAAAAATTATATTCCATCTACAAATGCACCAAACATGCAGGAGTGGAATTTGATAAAAGAAATAGTATCAAGAGTTGAGACAAGAAACTAAGTTAAGAAGTATAAGTTTGACAAGATATGTCCATATCTGTTTGACTTAAGTATTCTCCAAGTCCCCTTTCCACCTCATTTCTAATCACCCAAATTTGATAAATATAAAGGGAAGGGCAACCCTTGAGAACATATCCAAGACTTTTTCATACTATGCCAAGAGGTAGCCTATAGTAGTGTTTATTTGCTTCACTTGTTTCCATGTAGTTTGGATGGAAAAGTTTTAGATTGGATCCTCAAATTAACTAAAGTATCAATGGTATATTGGAATAATTTTTTTGATAAATTTGGCAACCATTTATCTTACAAAATTGAGCATGAGTTGATAGTGGTTGACTTGTGAAAAATAAAACAACAAGATGGAGAAATCTTTGCAACATACTTGTTGTGATGGAGAGCATTAGTTGGAAACTTTCAACACAACTTCCTAGATAAATAACTAGATAATATTTTTTCAAAAAACTTACACCCTAAGGTGGCTCATAACTTATGACTCATTTTTACCAACACATTTGAGGATATCATAGACAAGGGTGTATAGATTGAGAAGGCACTCATTACTAAGGGACTTGTAAAGATTTATTCATAGGGTCAAACATCTAATTAGACCCAACCACCTATTCAAGATATCACTATAGAAAAACCTAAAGTGTTTAACAAGAATAAGAACATGGTGGGAAATTGAGTGATATAATCTAGACATGTGAAAATAGTGCAGACTCTATTAGCTCAAAATGTGCAACTAGCCCCACATAATCCATCAACCATTTTGTAAAGGGATACTCTATTAAGGGCATTTATTAAATATAGGGTATTCAAAAAACTAGGAGAGTCTATTGAGGACATGTCACAAAAGCTAGAGATATCCAATCTAATTGTGTAGCCTATAACAAGGCCATTCCCTGAAGATTGTCCCAAACCTGATTGGTATCAAGAAGATGAGTTTTGTAATTTCCATCATGTCATCAGTCATACCTTTTACCGATGTGTTTAATTGAGACATCTTATTGAGGAATTGATCAAAAGTGGTGAAATTGAAATAAAACACATGGTGTAAAACACTAATTAGGACATGGGTATTTAAAAGGACCCATTTCCTAAACATAATTAGTATCTGTAAAGGACCAACATCAACAAGCACACAACTAGAATCATAATCAACATAGTCATAATGAGGATCATAATACCCATGCTAATAATCTAAGTTACAACAAAATGCCATATGATTATAATATCATTGTGGGATGTATTTATTCAAATCATGTTACCACTATCATAATCAAAGCTCGTGAGCCATCCAACACTTATCAAAGTACTATAACCCCCATTATAGGGTCAACACCCTCTTCCTCAAATAATTCCATACTAGGTTCAAGCAATTCTATTGCACCTTAGTTTCTATGAGTTACTATTTCTAGACCACCACTCCCTTATTCTAATTATAATGACTCATTGTTGACTCATAATTGTGCAATCTTAACTAGATACTCATGAGTCACCATTTAAGCCCCTTTGCCTTATTATTTTTATTATCATGGCTCCTTACCAACTCCAGATTATGTAATCACAACTAGATGCTCGTGAGCCATCCTCCAAGTCCTTTTGCCTTCTTCCATTAATAGATCAAGCCTAAACACTATGCTTTCATATCCCAAACTAAAAATTATACCAGCCAAGACCAAACCCTCTTGTTATTTTGTTGAAAGGTCATATAATATCTTAGACCGACTAAGTAAAACCCCTATGAAAATTTCTATCCTAGATATTTTATATAGGTCAAAAGTTCACCCAACTACTTTAAATGACTTCCTTCTATGGTCCACTATTCCTAAAGACAAAAACCTTGAATAATTTTAGACAATTGTAGGTCATTTATCTCCTATCCAATAAATTACATTTGATCAAAGAGATATGTCAATTCTTGGTCCTAGACATAGTAACCCCTTGTACATTGAGGTTATTATATAAAATCATAAGATCATGCAGGTTTTTATAAATAATGGTTCATGGATGAACATAGTGTCACTCAAGTTAATAAAATGATTGGGTTTTACTACCAAGGACATATAGCTTGAGACAATCAATATTAAGGCATATGACAATGCCAAAATGGAATCTTTTGAGACTTTTATTGTTGGGTCTGTATCCCATACTACTCTGTGCCATGTCATGGAAATTGAATTGCCATATAATATACTTATTAGTCATCCTTGGATCTATGAAGTACAGGCTATCCTATCCACCTTACACCAGTGCCTCAAGTTCCCCCATGCTAGAATTAAGGTTACTATACATGCTGATTTGTAGCCCTACCAATATTGAAAACACCAAGAGGCTAAATTTCACAATTATAACTATTGCCTTGGTTTTGAATTCATAGTGAAGAAGAACATAGAAATAGTTTTAAAACCACCCATGTCCAATTATATCAACCCATGTGATTTTGCTTCCACTTCAACTGATCCATTCCCTACAACACTTGTACAACATGTTACTATTGAGGACACAAGCATTTCCACATAACATTTGTGTAGACACCTAAATTTCATTTAGTGTTGAAATGCACTTTATATTATTTAATCATTCTTTACAAGTTTATTAATCATTATTCTTAATTAATAATTAATATTTATTCCTCAAATCAATTAATTAATTTATTTAAATACTTTTTAAAAAGTTAATTATGTACCATTTATTATTTGTTTTAATTATTTAATTCCTTATTTACCAATTCAAACATTCCCTCTTTTCTCTCTCTCATCCTAACCAAATACATGATAACCTCCACTTCCTATGATGACTCCAATGAGTTGTTACTCCAATTTGACTAAGTCTACTAACAATCCCTCTTTTTACTCCACCTGGTTGAAATAGTTCCTATCCTCATGGATGAGGATTCATCCTCAACTATTGATCATTTAGAACCTTGAAAAAGCCCAATTGATCCTTCACCGTTGGATCGTAGTCCAATATTTTATAAATAAGTTTGAAAATTCTCATCAAAAAAAGAGATAGAGAATCATAGTCACAAATATTTCAATCAATCACAATCTTAAGAGATCACAAGTAGAATCAAAGTGAATCAAAGTCATCCATTTTGCATCCAAACACTGCCTATTTCACCTTTACATTGGAGAAGTGAGCACTACATTTTAATAGAGAAAATTAGATATGAATCACAATGGAATATATTTGTATCTAATCTGTGAAGGTTTTGTTTATTGTTTCTTGCATTTGTTGCTCTAACTTTGGTAGAATTTAGCTTAGAATAGATTTTTTCTTTATCTTTACACTTTTTAATTCATACATTTTTGCCACGCCCAGTGGCACGTACCCACATCTTTTAATCTTTTTGTTTTCTTTTCATTTGTCTCTTGTATTTAATCTCATTTGTTTTTGAGATGATATGAACTATAGGTTATTGTCTTAGATTTCATGTTTAGTTGTACATTTTTCCTACGTAATAGTGATTTCAAAGCACACTTCAGTGATTTTGCTAGACTTAACAATATTTTTGTCATCTTTTCTACATTTTTGTGCTATTTTTTTTATCTTTTATAGGTGAACAATGATTTCATACTGGAACAACAATTTTGTCAACTAACAGTGATATTGTCCTACTTTATAGTGATTTTACCTTTCATTACAGTGTTTTTGTCATTTTTAGTAGCAATTTTGTGTTTTTAAGCAGAGATTTTGTTGTTTTCTACAGTGATTTTGTAGTGATTTTGTCCAATAGTGATTTTGTGCTTATGTGTAGTGATTTTATTTGGCATAACAATGATATTGTTTCTATAAGCTTTTTCTATTTTTTGTCTTTAGCCTGCATGATTATTTTACAATTTCACTTTTCTGACATGACTGTGTAATAGTGATTTCATCACAGAGGCTTGTTTTTTATGTGTTTTTTGTGGTTTTTTGTTCCTTTTCATAGGTTATCTTATTATTCAGCCCAAGTAAAACAAACTAACACTTTATTTGTAGAACATTGGCCAAAGACAATTGCTAAAAAAGTAAAGATTCAACCCAATTTTTCCTTCATTTTTTTTCACTAACACCTTTTATTTTCAATCTTTTGCATTCCTAGTAAATTAATCACACTTTATTTTCTATGGAGTAAATATATTTTCTATTTTTGTCTTCTTGTTTAGTTATAAAGGTTGTGTATGCTCTTTCCTTAGCATCACACCGGTGATGATACTTGGAAATTAGAAACAAGTATTAACTCTTTATTTTTATTTTATTAGGGGCTCTATTGAATATGGATTACACCACCACATAATAGGTCAAATTCAATTTTTTGGTGAGGTATATAAATTGAGACCCAAATATTTCAATTGCCTAAGAAGCTTTGTGTTTTAAGCACACCATGACGTGAGTGGCTTTCATGATCTAATACCCAGGGTTTAAATAACTAACTCAAGATCTAGTATTGTTGACTGTCAACACACTAAGACCTCTACAGATATGTTGAGAATTTTGGGATAAAACCCAATAGTTTGCATCCACATATCAATCTCTTCCATAGTTTTATTTCTCCCTAAATGAGCTCGTGTATACCTTAATCCTAGTATTGCCTCTTTGCTATTCAACTTTGGTGCATCAAGAAGTTACTTTCCCCACACCCTCAAAACTAGACTTAGTGGGCCATGGGAATGGTAGGATCCTCCATGGTTATCAACTTGAAATATTAGGCTGCAACTAAGAGCACAGATGAGTAAGTGATAATAGAATGCCCAACAATTGCTCAACACCTTTTTTGCCTAGTTTTCACCCTTTTTATGCAATTGCTTGTTTATTTAGAATAAAATTTGTTTTTTATTTTCTTGTGATTTACCACATGATGAAAATCCTTATTTTTAAAAATAATTCCTTTCAAAAATTGACATCCTTAAAAATTAATTGGTTTAGATTTTAAAACTTTTTAGTCAACTTCTTAGTTTATTGTAATTTCATCTTGTCCTTCTTTCTTCAAAATTTTTTTTTGTCTTTTTATTTATTTCTAAAATAATTCCTATTACACATGAAATGTCCATGTTAAATCCTCATGCAAGGGAAGAGCCTTTTGGCAATGACACATTTCAGTTTCTCGATCAAGAACATCATGTAGAGATACATGAAATCACTGAACATGAAGATGAGGAGGGAGAGCCCTATCAAGATGAAGTTAGTCCTAAAGCTAACCAAACTCCACCATCCCTATATGAATATATCATGTCTAATAAAAATGAAATGCTACTTTAGGTCTTGGGTTTTGGTGCCAAATTTCCTCTTGATTTTGATGTACATAACTTGCAATATCTCAATGCAAGTAAAGAGCCTTATCCTACCAATGTTAATCAAAAAATATCCAAATATCTTTAGAGGGTGGTAATTACCTCATTCATTCTTCACAGACTCATCCCAAAGTCTCCAAAGACAAAGGGAAAACCATCTCATGTGAAGAGTCATCCCAAGCTAGCCATGGTTTTTTTTACTAAAATCCATGCAAATCAAATTAATCAATAAATGATGAATTTGAAATATCATCAATCAAATAACCCATTTGGTAATCCTAAAATGAGTAAAAATACAAATTCACAACATCATCCTACCAATATGAGTTTGAATACCATTTCAAACTCCCAAATCTTTCAATTGGCTAATCAAAACTTGAACCCTATTTCAAGTTTGCCTATTATAAATCAAAATCATCGTAATTTGAATACAGGTTTCACATATAATTCAAATCCAACCAAACAAAAGTTGATTATGCCCATTTTGGATATGCCCCAAAACTGAAAGGTTATGATCAAACAAATCAAAGTGTGAATGATTACTTGCACTTGCAAATCAATCAAAATAAAAGTTTGAAAAACTTTCCCATCATATCTAATCAAAACTTTAATTCATAATTTAGTTTTACGCATCAAGTTCCCAATCATAGTTTGAATGTTGCTTCAAGCACATTCAATGACCTAGTTGTATATTTAAATATGCCAAATCAATTACTATTAGGATCAACTCTTATGAATTCTAATCTAAAGAAAAATCAATTAAACACTAATCCAAGCATTCAATTTAAAAATTCTAACACTAATCAAATGCAATAAAATACTAATAATAATTTCAACCCAAATCTTATTTCCCACCAGTTTAGCTCAAATATTAATCTTAGCTCAAGCCAAAATCCAAACCCAACTCAGACCAATTTTAGTTCTAACCCAAATCCAAGTCAAACAAATTATGACACTAATCAAAATCTTGGATATAACATAAATACCTTTTCCCAACCTGAAAACCTTGGTTATAACAACCCCAATCCTAAAAAAATTTCAAGTATACCCTAACAAGCTAATCAACAATGTGTAGCCTCTAGTCAAATAGATCAAATATCCCCATTTATAATGCAAGAATTTTAAAACATTAGGGATTAGGTTCAAGGTTTACAAGATGGGACATATAATTGACAAAAGCAATACAAGTTTTAGGAAATTTGTTCATATCCTTATGATGTGAGAAAAATGACTACACCATTCCCTAAATATTTTGATGTTCTTAAGTTTGACAAATGCAAAGGAAAAGGAGATCCTAGGGAACACCTAACAAGATTTTATCATGCATGTGTAGAAGTTTCCTATCAAAATGAGTTCATATTATGTCTCTTTCTATGAAGCCTTGGAGGTCAAGCCCTTGAATGGTTCTCTAGACTCCCAAATATATTTATATTCACTTTTGTATATTTATCTGAAAAGTTTGCTCATCATTTTTCATACATCATTGATAAAGACTTGACCACTCTAGATTTTCACAACACTAAATAGTGACAGGGTGAAACATTTTCTTCATTTATTCAAATATGGAGAGTAATGGCAAGCCATTTTTCATGGTCATTCCTAGAAAATGAAATGGTGGACATTTTCATGAACTTAAATTTAGATTTAAGCCATTATTTACTCCTTTGCCCATGATATTTCGATGAGATAATTGAAAAGGGTGTTCAGATAGAGAGAACTTTAGTTACTAGAGGAATCATTAAAATCTTCAAACTAGACAACAATAATTCTTCTAAACTAGTATATTAACCAATAGATAAACGCAAGTTCTTTGCTAAAAGAATGAATCTTGTGGGGGATGGTGTGATTGATGTGAAGTAAATTCAAAATCCAAAAAACCAAACACCTAAAAATTCAACCCATAACATAAAAAGTCCAGGGAGATGACCAAAACAAGCACAACCAAAGCATAAGTTTACTCAACTAGGGGACACTTACAAAAATATTTTTTGAAAGTTAGCCAGTGCAAACATGATAGTGTGGCCTAACACAAAGCATTTTGAAGACAATGTTCCAAAACTTGATTGGTATAAGGAGGATGAGTACCGTGAATACCATTAGATACAAGGACACTCTACAAATAGATGTACGCATCTCAAACATTACATCCAAGATCTTATTGATAAATGTGACATAGAAATAGAAAATAACTCATCCAAATAGTGTAATAATTAAAAAATAGGGATATATTAGGATTTGATCCCTAACAATGAGAAGGTAAAGGTAAGAAAAAGCAAGAAAAACCAGAGTCAAGTAATGTCAACCAATCCAATCATCCATTTGATTCTATTATTAATAACATCGATATGGTACACAAGCATGTTAATGTTATAATCCCATCCAAGTATGAATGTGTAGTTACTACAAGATGTACAAAGCTCACCCTACCAAGTGCACCATCACCTAATGTCGAATGAAAGTATGACATCATAGATCACCTTGAGTGGATGCCAACAAACATATCCATTTTATATCTTCTCAAAAGTTCCACTGTATATAAAGACATTTTGTATAAAGTCCTTAAGGAATCTAATGTACCAAAAAACATTGACCCTTAAAACTTTCAAGTATTAATCCATTTTTTGGAAACAAATAACTAAGTGACATTTGATCATTTTGATTTTTCTCCTTTAAGTTTAGAGCATAATATCCCCTTGTATATAGAGGTTACCATTACTAGGTACAAGGTAAAAAGGGTTTTTATAGGCAATGGTTCAACCCTTAATCTATGTACACTAAGACTCATAAAGCATCTTGGATATTTGATAACAACATTATAAGCAAATATCATAACAATAAAAGCATATGATAATAATGAGATGAAATCTATTGGCACAATTCATCTTCCTTTAGTGGTAGACGCAGTTATTAAAGAAACACTTGTTCGTGTTCTCGATCTTGATTTACTAGATAATATACTCCTTAGATGCCCATGGATCTATGCCATCCCATCAACCCTTCACCAGTGTTGGAAATTTTTTCATGTAGGAATGAAAGTAACCATTCAAGGGGATCCTCATCCCTTCCAATATTGTAAATTATTGGAAGGTAAATATCAAAAATCCAAGTATCTCCCTATCATAGATAATAATTTCACCCCTGTTGAGGATTACCCTTCACTTGAAAATTACATCAATCTTTAGAGTTTGTTTTAAACACCTCCCATTAGTGGTTGGATTAATACTCCAACTCTATCCATATCTATTAAAAAAGAATTAACCAATGAGCCATCCATTGAACAAGCTTTTAGTAACCCATTTTTGGAACAAATCTCAGAGATTCCTTCTATTAAACAAACTCCATCCACATCTGCTCTGTTATCCAATAAATCTTCATCTTCTACTTCTCATTTTAAAATCATTGATCAAGGCATGAATGCGTATATTATTCAATATTTTTATACAAGTACAATCCAAGAAAATCCTAATGAGTATGGTACGCCAAATCACCAAAAGGATCAAATAATGATTAAAAATCTTGGGCCAACAAAAATTTTGAAGGGAGGTTTGATTTTTGATGAATATGTTGATGATTCTAATTCCTCCTAGCTTTAATTATATGAATTAGATACTTGTTTTTCCACTAGCTGATATCCTATTGTAAAATCTATAATGTGTAAAATAATGGACTACAAATGCAAAGGCCTTGGTATTTGTGAACAAGGTAACATTGAACCAATAAATGTAAAAGACAATGAACGGAAGAATGGTATAGGATTTGATCTACTTAATTTACATCTAAAAAATTCTCAAAGTGATTCTTCTAATGAATCTAGAGATAATTCATCAGATAGTGAGATAGGTTCCATCATTAGCCATTTTGAAGATCTAGTATTTACTAATCTTTTCCATGAACATGCCATCTTAAGACTGGACTTTGTATATCCTTCTTTAATCCATTGAGACCACACATCCTCAAGTTGACTACTTCCAAAATTATGAAGCATTAACTGAGTTCTTAAGAATAAGAGATCAAATTCCTGTAGGTGACCATAAGAAAGTTTTCTTCATACAACTATCATATTTAGCATATTTTGGAGAATAAAGATCACATCAATTTATTAATTCTACATCAACATAAAAATAAGAAGAGGTAGATGAGGATTTCCATCTTCTCATACCACCTCAAGCCTACAAAGATGAATCTAGTCTACTTATTGAGGAAACCATTCCTATAAACATTGGTATCGAGGATGACCAAAAAATTTTAAAATTAGCTATCTCACTTAGTTCAAAATAAAGGGAGATATTTACATTATTGATTTATTTGCATGGCCTTATGCAGATTTACCAGGACTAGATCTAGAATTGGTAGTTCACCCTCTTGTGGTGCACCTAGATGTGAAGTTACTCAAGCAAAAACTTAGAAAAATTCAACCCAAAATAACACTACTTGTCAAAGAAGAGCTAAAGAAATAATTGGTGATAGGATTTATAAACCTTATTGATTATTTAGATTGGATATAAAACATGATGCTAGTATCTAAGAAGCCAATAGGGATCAGAGTATGTACAAACTTCTATGATATCAATAAAGCATGTCTAAAAGATGATTTCCCATTACCCAAAATAGATATGATAGTTGACTCTACTATAGGCCATGAAATGCTATCCTTAATGGATGGATTTTTCAGTTATAAATAGATTAAAATTTCCAAATAAGATTAGTATAAAATAACTTTTATAACTCTATGGGGCACATTTTTCTACTAGGTAATGCATTTTTGGTTGAGAAATGTAGGTGCTACATATCAGAGGGTAATGACAGTTATATTTCATGACATGATAAGTGATATTATAGAGGACTATGTGGATGATATTTTTGCCAAATCCAAATATAGAGTAGACCATCTTCAGGTGCTTCATTGTATTTTTGAAAGAATATGAGAATATAACATGTGGTTAAATCTAACAAGTGTGTCTTTGGTGTTACATCAGGAAAGTTATTGGGATTCATTGTTTCACAACATGGTTTTAAAGTTGACCCCTCCAAAGTTTTAACTATTATGGATATGCCACCACGTAGGAATCTTAAATAGTTAAGGAGCTTACAAGGAAAAACAAAAGCTATCAGAAGATTTATCTCATATCTTGTAGATATCTATCATCCATTTACATTCTTGTTGAAAAAGGATGTCACTTTCACTTAGATAGAAGATTGTGAAAAGGCATTTAATACTCTCAAACAATATCTTTCCAATCCACTAGTTTTGATGCCACCAGTAGTTGGTTGGTAATTTTTGCTATATATCTTCACTACATATTATGCTCTTGGAGCATTACTAACACAATTTGATGACAATGGAAAAGAAAGAGTAGTATATTATTTGAATAGAACCTTGATATCTTATGAATGAAATTCCTCTCAGATGGAAAAAGCCTATCTTGTAATATTTTTTGCTTCTCAAAAGTTACAACATTACATGATTCATAATCACACAAAAATCATTACTAAAACTGATTCCCTTAAGTATCTTTTATCCAAAATAGCTCTAACAGGAAGGATGGCTAAGTGGGTCATGTTATTTAGTGAGTTTGATCTTGAGTATGTTAATAAAAAATTAATCAAGGGTCAAGTTCTTGTAGATGTTATAGCAAAAGCACCACTTTATGGGAAGGTACCAATTATTGTAGAATTTCTTGATGAAGCAATTATGTCAGTTGATAAATCCTTGTTTTGGCAACTTTTCTTTGATGGATCTTTTACAAATCATGGTTGTAGGGCTGTTATCTTGTTAGTAATACCTGATGGAGGTTGTACACCTAAGGAATTTTGTATTGAATTACCATGTATAAATAATATAGCAGAGTATGAAGGTTTAATCAGAGGTCTTAAGATCACAATTCAGTGGGGCATTCAATATGTCCTTATTTTTGGAGTTTCCAAGATCATTATTAATCAAGTAACTAAATAATTCCAAGCACATGATGACAAACTCATACCTTATAAGAAAATGGTGGATAAATTGATCAAATCCTTTGAATACATATAGTTTGAATAAGTTCCTCAAATAAATAATAGTCTAGCAGATGTTATGGAAATGATAGGATTCGATGAATTTAAACACCAAACAAAAAAAGTTTTTGGTTTAGTACTTATGAGTGCCTGCTTATGCCACACCAGAGTTAAAAATGGTTTGTGAGATCATTGGTCCTTATTCACCATGGTAATTTGATATATATGCATACCATATTAGTAATACACTACCATCTAATCTATCCTCAAGCCAACATAGTTCTTTCATCTAAAGAGCATCCTATTATAGTAATACTTTGTATCATCATGACTGTGATGGAACCCTTATATGTTATTTAAATTTTAATGATTCTACTATGGCTATTTAAGAAGTTCATGAGGGAATTTGTGGGTCACATTCAATTGGTATTGTCTTAGCTAAAAATCTTCTCTAAGTTGGTTATTATTGGCCTATAATGGAATATGACTCATGTGCATATGTCAAAAAATGTATACCTTGTCAAAAGCATGGAGATGTTATCCATAGTCCTTCACAAGCCTTACAGCCTATAACAACATCCTTGGCCATTCTACACATGGGGGTTAGACCTCATAGGGAAGATTAATCCTAGATCTTCTGATGCGCATAAGCATACTATCACTGCTAGTAAGTATTTTACCAAATGGTAGAAGTAATGGCATTAACTTACATGACTAGCATACAAATTTCCAAGTTTATCCTTCACCACATTATTTTCCATTTTGGTATTCCATCCACTCTCATTTATGACAATGGAAAATCCTTCAAGAATAAAACTATAAAATCCTTTTGTCATACATGCCATATAAAGCACAAATGGTCCACTCCCTATTACCCACAAGGAAACAACTAGGCCAAGGCAACAAATAAAAATATTTTGTATATTCTTAAGAGATTTATCAATGAAGTTGGTCATGAATGGCATACACAACTATATCCTACCCTTTGGGCATATTGTATAAGTATTCACACACCCATGGGAGAAACACCTTATTTCCTTGTTTATGGTAGTGAGTCTATTTTTCCTACTGAGGTTGAGATTTTTTCACTATGAATATCTTTGCAAAAAATCATAGATGAGGAGTCATATTGAGAGTCATTCTTAAGCAAGCTCAATATCTTAGATGAAAAATGACTCAGTTCTTTAAATCACCTATAATTTTACCACAATCACCTTTGTCATAGCTACAACAAATGGATTATAGCTAGGTAGTTTGAAATCAGAGATCTTATTTTGAAGGAAAATTAGTGAAACACTAATGTTGGTAGAGAAAAGAAAGGAAAATTTGAACCTAATTGGTTAGGTCCATACTTCATCATCGCCAAATATGGATGTAGAGCTTATAAATTGGCCATGGAAGATGGAGAGGAGCTTGATGAGCCTATGAGCATCATTCACATTAAGAGATTCTATGCATAAACATTTGGATCTATGTGTTGTTATCAGTCTATTCAAAAATTCAAAAATTCAAAAAAAAAAACATGTGTACATAGAATGTCCACAAGTGAAAACCATGTCCATGGCACTTTGGATAAGTACTATGATGAAAACTAGTTATTCTATCATCATGTGTAAAATTCATTATCTATAACTATTCATTTTTCTTGGGGGCATGATATTTGAAATATTTCCACTACATAAGTCCATTTGTGTCATTTTGTTTCTCTCGTAATCATTTTTCAAATTCTAAGTTGTAATTGAATTTGCAAAACTAGTATTCTTTCTCATAGATTGGGAGAGTGGATTCCTTAGTATTTCCATTCAAAACATAAAAAAATTAAAAAAAAAACATTCAAAATATTTTGGAAAAATCCCAAAAACAATTTAAAAAAAAAAAAGCATAAAAAAATCAACAAAATTTGGAGAAAATACCTATGGAAACATTCATAAAACATAAAAACCAAAAAAAAAAAAGAGTCCAAACAAAGCAACCAAAGCAAACTGAGTCACTCATTCACACATTTCATAGTATAACCATAGTATCCATTGCCCTTTCCTTCCATTTGTTTGTTCATTGGGTTGGTTACTCATGCGTCATTTTCATTATACACTTTGTTCACCTCATCAACTATCCACTTTTTCATCACTTCCCATATTTGGGAGAACTATATATGGTCTAATATCCACACATGGAAATTGTATAAGTAGATTATGTGGGTAATGCTAAAAGACAAGGGGTCTCTAGGGTTAGCTTAGCCACCACCTTTGCTGACATTCATCCCCCTATCCTTTATCTTTATGCCTTTTTCTTTGGCTTATCTCTAATATATCTAGTGTTCATGATTTCTCTTGAACACGATTCTTCTCCCATCCATTACTTCTTTCTTTGCCTTAGCCATTTATTTGGTTAATTTTATCTTTTGTTTCTTTTCCCTAGCCATTTGTTTAGTTGATTTTTATCTGTTACAGTTTGAAAATCTTATCATTCTTGGTTTTTTAAATCCTTGTTTCTTTAGAATGCATTTGTTTACATTTGAATCAATTAGCAATAGTCATTTATTTACTATTATTAGTTTATGTTTATGCCTTTAATTGTTTATGTATATCTTGTTTAACTCTTATTGTTTTACTTTCTTATTTATTATTGAAAAGATTATTTCATGTAGCAACATACATAATACAGTTATGACTATATCATGACGTACTTTGCTTAAACACATAAATTATTATTATTTTGTTTTTACATGCTTAAAACATCATAATTCATCATGATTATTTCATATCATCGGTGATACTATGTTTTAAAGCTACATTAAAAATCAGGTTACTCATAATACTTCAAACTTTTTAGAATGCCAATGCAAAGAACAAAATTTCAAGTCATGCAACAAAATTTTATCCATTATCATATATTTTATAATCATATGTCTGTTTCATTTTGTAAATAAATCATATATTTAATTTCATTTCATAAACATCATGCATCTATAATAAACAAAATAAACAACTCTAGACATATAATTACATACATGTTAAATACACTTAATATGTAGGAAAATATAAATAGTGATATCCATGTAACCTAGTCAAACACTAAGTCATAGTCCAAAGTCCATAAATGCTAAATTCATCATGTGTGTGTGTGTGTATCAAAATGTGTCTATACAATAGATACATCATGTGTATACATCCATATACATCAAAACTACATTTCATCATGTCCCTCAAAAGTGGTGTCTAATCTCTAAAAAAGGCTCTAGATATTTTGGGCTACCCCATGTGGCCACATACCTCATGATATCTATCTTATAGATCTCTTTGACTCTACTGGATGCATAAATCTGGTAGATGTTGATCATCTAATAGAATAATCTCTAAAAGATGGCTCACATTGATGTACTAGTATAACATCATCATATAGGCTCCTATAGTAAGTATCCTAATCCATATCCCTCATCACTCTATCCAAAATGGCTAATTGACCTATCTCAACTAGCTATGTCCTCACCTCTACTAGCTTTATATGAGTTGTATCTCTCTTATCTATATCTATATATAAGGGATGTATAATCTAGAGTCTATGTCTTTGAATCACAAGTAATAAACCCTATACTCATAGTGGCACATCCATCCCATCCAAAATATCTTGTAATCTATGAGTCTCTCCTTGTAATCATTGAATCTCTATTGACTACTCATCTCTAGTAGTAGCTATAACTTGTAACCAAACAACCTCATGGTGTAGTCTATCAATCTCTATATCCATTGAATGAATCTCCTCACATATTATCTCAATCAAGGCATACTCCTCCAATGTTTTTGAGGCACCTATAGGCTCTCCTACCTGCTGAGTGTCCAATTGTTTAACTGGTGTCTCAATAGCAATATGCTCCCAACACCGAACCTATAGTAATGTCGATGACCCTATCTAAACTCAACCTAAGTACACAAAGCAATGAAGATCATGATATAATATATCTAAAACTCAAGGGCCCCATGCAAACCTAACCCCCATCTCCATCATGTTGCCAATAACATCTAATAATCTAATAGGACATAGTCTCCCACTGTTATCAAATAGCAACATGCCACTGACAATCACCATCAAAATAATAGTTAATGAATCTATCTCTAGATCCATGCAGTAATTAACATCAATGATGTTCCTCACAATTGGGAACATGCTCTCACCAAAAATCTTGAGTAGAGTCTCATCCTATGGACCCTATCCCCAATAGACTAACCTACCTCGAATAGGAATGCCTAGAATAGGATATGTGTCCTCTAAGGTAACAATCATCTCACCTATCAGCAAGTGAAATGTACTCATCTCACTATGCCATCTCTCAACTAGCATATTCGATAGTGATCTATGCTATCATATCTCAGGCATTCGTGTAGTATAGGTAAGCTTGATAGCCTTGAACACACTCTACTCATACTTTATGAAATGCTATAGTAATGACAAAGCATGTGCCCTATGCTCTCATGTCACTATAATTGGTAATACCTCCTACATATTAATGATTTTTGATATTGTGAAACATACATCTCTACATATTTTCCATCAAATTCATTTCATCATATATTCTTAATATTAATAAAACCTAAATTTTTTAACAAGCACTTAACAAAATTACTTTTCTAATGAGCAAAATTGCTACCAACAAAATTGTTTCACACTTTAGCGATATTACTGCCAGGGTTAATGATATAACTGCCCTATTCAAAGATTTTGATAGAATGATATTGTCTTAACCTCAAAATAAAATTGTTGCTAAGATTTATGAAATTGCTATGATGTCTAATGAAATCATTGTTTACCCCAATGATATCTCTAAAATCATAAACGATATCATAATTCCCATAATAATGATTTTATTTTATTTTAAATCATAATAAATGCTCAAAATATTCAAAAATTCAAAAAAGTTAGTGACTTACTGGAGGGCCACTCCTCTCAGGTCTCTGCAAGCATCTCACTCGCTTCGCATGATGCTTGTGGTGAGGAATGTGGTTTATTTCTTCTCAATGGCCTTAGAGTCAAGTTATTTCTACTTACTTCTTTAGCACTAATTTTGGTTATTATTTGTGTAAATGATTTTCTAAACCTCCCTAAGCCCCTATCTATATTATAACACTACGTAACATTTCCTCTATTCTAGCCCAATAATTTTTAAACACCAAAACATTCAATCCATCTATTTTCACATAGCTGTCAAAACCTTGAAATCATTTATCGATGTGAAAAATAAAAAATCATTTGCAAACTCAATAATTATTTTCTATTTATGGATCCAAAATTTATTATTGCTAGGATATATCATTCCCACAACTATTCTTTGGTCCCTGAGCCATTTGAAAACAATAATAAGCATGCAATCTCCAAGTGGTTTAAATTATTGATTTTTAAATCAAAGTTCTGGTTATACTAACTAGGGGAAACCCTTTTACATTACCTATACATTGTAACTTTGAATTCAAAACTAAAATATCTTGATATTTCATTTGATCACTTAACTATTTTCCTCTTTTCATCAATTTCGAGCATTTTTCCATTTCTCACACAAACCCTCGAGGGGGCATCATCATACTCATTTTCATTCATTTTGGGCAAATTTTTGTTTCTCTATCATCAAGACTCTACTTCTTCTATTCTTTGAAATAGTATTGCTTCACAACACCATTTCAAAGAGGGAAAAATTTAGACACCTAAATTTCATTTAGTGTTGAAATGCACCTTAATTTATTTAATCATTCTTCCTAAGTTTATTAATCATTCTTCTTAATTAATAATTAACATTTCTTCCTCAAATCAATTAATTGATTTATTCAAATACTTTTGAAAAATTCAATTGTACACCTTTTATTCTTTATTTTAATTATTTAATTCCTTATTTACCAATTCAAACATTCCCACTTTTATCTCCCTCATCCCAACCAAATCCATGAAAACCTCAATGTCTTATGACTCCTCCACTGAGTTGTTACTCTATTTTGACTAAGTCTGATAACAATCCCTTTTTTTTCTCCACCTGGTTGAAATAGTTCCTTTCCTCATGGATGAGGACTCATCCTCAACTGTTGATCATTTAGAGCCTTGAAAAATCCCAATTGATCCTCCACTATTGGATCATAATCCAAACTTCTATAAATAATCTTCAAAATTCTCATTAAAAAAGAGATAAAAATCATAGTCACAAATATTGTAATCAATCACAATCCTGAGAGATCACAAGCAGAATCAAAGTGAATCAAAGTAATCCATTTTTTCATCCAAATGCTACCCATTTCACCTTTGAATTTTAAGAGTGAGCACCACATTTTAATTGAGAAAATTAGATTTGAATCACAACAGAAGATTCTTGTATCTAATTTGTGAAGGTTTTGATTGTTGTTTCTTGCATTTGTTACTCTAACTTTGATAGAAATTAGCTTAGAATAGACTTGTTATTTATGTTTGCACTTTTTAATTCATACAATTTGAAATATTCCTTTAAAATTACAAATTTACTCAAGTATCCTAAGTCTTTTTTCAAACCCAAGCCTTTCCAAATCCCTTTCAGGCCTAACATAATTTATCAAAATATTAAAGACATGTAAAAACCACCAATGGTATTTGTATCAACAACTTCACCAAATCAAGATCAAGAGACTTTCATTGAAGGAGATTAGTTATATTCTAATGTTCTTGCTATTTTTTTTCAAAATACTAAGTACCCTATCCCTAATCAGATTATGGATAACTTAGATTATACAAGGAAAGTCCTCAGGCCATGACAATAAGGAATCTTGGAACCATTATCAATTGGTAAGCCTAATATGAGTCAAGGTCTCATATTTATTTTGCATGGGGGTGACCTCATGTATTTTGATAATGATTCCTCTAAATTGAATACTAAAGAGACTCTCAACAACAACACAAAGTCCTATTATAGCACTTATGATGAGTTTGTTGACACTGACCTATTTGATTGTAACTTTATTATGATTATCACATCCCATTATCCCCTTTGTCTTTACCATCCCAATCTCATTGATTGATACTAGAAAAATTCTATTATACCCCTTAATATATTTTAGAATAAGGAATCTATTGTTGAGAACAAGAGCCTCAAAGATAGATTTCCAGTTGGTGATCGCAAGCAAGGCTTTGACTTCTCTTTGGACTCTACCACCCACTTTGGAGAGCATGCAAACTTTTTTGGTCACACAAAAGATAAAACATAGAGATCTTTAGAGGAAATTCTCTTTAAGGCACTCATTGATTAGGGAAAAAGTAAAGAAAAATACAAACACTTGAGTGAAAATTTATTTTAGGTTCTTTTGGATGGGGAAGTTTGCTCATTTCCAATGGAAGCATAGTGCCCACTAAATCCTATCTCTATAGCTAGTGCCAGTATCACATTTGAACAAAATAAAGTATTTAAGCATGTTGATCTAGACTTTCCAAAGATATTTTTTAGTTGGCCACTAATTGAACCAAAAAAATTAGATTCATCTCATTATTTGAAGCTTTGGGAGGAACAACCAAAATCTAAAGTGGCATAAGAGGATCAAGATCAAACACTGCCCACTATTTTAAGGGATGGTTCTATGATCTTCATAGAAAACACCACTAAAGTGAACCTAGAAATTTATGAAAATATTTAATTTTTTTTATCTTGAAGCCTCTCTCACCAATGAAGAGGAAGACTATATTGTTACCATTTTAAGGGATTTTATTGATATCTTTGCATGGGCTTTTTCTGACATGCCAAGCTTAGACCCTAACTTGGTTGTGCATTACTTTATTGTACATCCAAATGTCAAGCTAATCAAGCAGAAATTGAGAAAGATGCATCCATGCATTGTTCTTTTAGTAAAAATAGAGCTAGAGAAACTATTAGGAGTTGGATTCATTAGACCACTAGATTATTCCTAATGGATATCAAATATAGTCCCAATAAGCAAAAGGACATAGGGTATATGCATTTGTACTAATTTTTTACCTCATAGACATATTCTCAAGATATAATAAGATCAAGATAGCTCAAGAAGACTAGCACAAAATTGCATTCACCACACCACTAGGATCATTTTTTTACCAAGTTATGCCTTTTGGCTTGAAGAATACTAGGGCCACCTATCAACATGCTATGATTTATATCTTCTATAACACGATGAACAATATTATTAAGGACTATGTTGATGACATCTTATAAAAATCAAGAACATGTGTTGGGCATCTTGATGTTCTAGAAGAATATTTGAGATACTTGTTAGTACAAGGTTCATCTGAGTCCTAATAAGTGTGTCTTTGTTGTCAATTTAGGAAATTTACTAGGATTCATTATGTCATAAAGAGGGATTAAAGTGGATCTTACTAAGGTCAAAGCCATCATGGAAATGACTTTTCTATCTAATCTGAAATAACTCCACAATCTAAAAGGAAATATTCAATTTATTTGTAGGTTAATTTCACAATTGATAAATAAATGTCATCCTTTTACACACCTTTTGAAGAAAGTGGCCATTTTTCAATGGAATTCTAAATGCCAAATAACATTTACAAATCTCATAACATACTTGGCCAACCTATGAGTTTTGAGACTGCCAACACCTGGGGAACCATTAATTCTTTATAATTTAGCTATAGAACATGCATTATGGGGACTCATGGCCCATCATGATGAACAAGGAAATGAAAATGCATTCTACTATTTGAGTTTCACACTTGTGGAATATGAACATAACTATACACCTATTGAGAAGGCTTGTTTAGAAATGATATTTGCTTCTTAAAAGTTATGACACTACATGATAAATATTATAACTATTGTTATTGTTAAAGTGGACCCTCTCAAATATCTATTATCCAAAATAACTCTTATATGTCACATGGACAAATGGGTCATGATTTTGAGCAAATTTGATGTTGAGTACCAGAACCAAAAAATTATCAAGGGGTAGGTCATTATAGACTAGCTTTTAGAAGCTCCTATTGTAAATACTCAACCACTTACATTTGATTTTTTAGATGATTCTATGATAATATAAGAAGTCTTACATGAACCTGAAGAGTGAAAATTATACTTTGATGGCTCCTTTACATCCTGTGGATCTGGGTCTGACATTTTGTTCATTACATCACATGGGGATCTAATCCCCTAGTTTTCATATTAAATTTCATTGTACCAAAAATATGGCTGATTATGAATCCCTTATTATAGGACTTCATCTTACAGTACAATGGGATATCTAGTAATTAATAGTTTATGGGGATTCTCAACTAATTATTAATTAGACCATAGATGAATATTAAACTCAAGATGACAAGTTTGTATCCTACAAGCACATTGTGGATAAAATAAAGTCTCACTTCAAGTCCCTACAATTTGAATAGGTACCATGGGTCAATAATATATCAGTCAATTCAATGGTAATAATTAGGTCCATGATACAAATTCCCAATAGTTTGGCTTGTGAATGGGGGTTCATCACCTACTCATGGGTTTTCTAGAGAAGTGTTGACCCAAGAATTCATCTCCTGACATTGTTTCAACCCCACTCAATATTTGGGTATAAAAATTGAGGGTGACCAACTAGGATGCTTATTTTGAATAGTTAAAATAAGCTCCATTAGTGGTACTAAACCTCAGAACATATAGTTAACTCAGATATAACACTACACTGAGCAAGTGATGGATGTAGTGGTTATGAAAATGATAAGACCTTTCCATAATAACCTAATTAACGAGAATCAAAATGACATGATTACATCTTTAGTGTCAGCCACACTTGAGACCATCTAGAAATGAGGAAAAAATTTATAGTTTAGACAACCCCACTAGTTGTGAAAATATTGTTGATTTAAGGTGTGTAGCCTAAAGTTACATGTTGTAGTATAAACTCTTGAGTGAATAGGGGGCCTAAAAATCCTACTTTTCATGTACTTTTACTTTTTTGATTAATAATTAAAATTATCTCAAGATCAAGTATATAGACAAAATTCAATAGTATGATGCAACCTTGTCAGTTTAGGATTTAAGACATTACACTTAGGTGTTTATGTCATTTTGTCCTCTTTTCTTTCATGGTCTTATGTCACAACTATTTATTTATTATGTCATATCTTATGGATCCATAATTACACATCATTCCTTTATTTGAAAATGTGTTATGCTATTCATTTGACCTTATAATTTTTCCTTAAAAATTTATCAAACATTTGTTTGTGTGTGTGTTACTTATTTGAAAAGGGCAACATTATCCTACCTAATTCATTCAAAATTTTCTGCCTTGTAAGTCTTGAAACAAACCATTTTCCATATCTTTAAAACATGGTAACATCATTATGCTACTCAAATTTTTTCAAAGACTTATTTCCTTGTGATTAAATTATAATTTAAAAACTACGTGTGCCTTTTAGATCTATGCCTAATACCATCATGTCATTCATTCTTGTCTATCTTGTTATCTATTTTATAGAAGACTAGTTTTTTAAGTTGAGTTCAAAATTATCCTTGACAAGTTCAAATCCAAACATAGATTGATTTATACCTATGCCTTGTAGTTTTTTACTAGAAATCAATCTTTCACTTTCGATTTATGTAACTTAGGTTAATTCTTTATTCAATTTGAAAACTATTTTTGTGCCTAGATTTGGGGAAGTAGTTTATCTTCCATATGCCTAGTGTTTCATGTCTTTTACCAAATGACCAAGTTCATGTTTAAAATATGAATGCTTAGTTTATGATAAAGTGTTTTAATTCTTTCCTCATAAGCTCTTCAATTTTGGGGTTTATAGGCCTCTCCTTCTACATGATAGGATTGGCATTAACCTCTAGTTCTATAGTATCTTGGGACAACTTGGGATAAAAGCCTCTCAGGCCATTATATTCTTAAGAAAAGATGTTTGCATATTATTTACAAAGTTATATGAAAGCATGCCTTTCAACTTTAGTGCTTACCTTTACAAGATTGAGGAGCTTGTCCTTGAAGATAAGGGATCTTTCAATTTTCTTTTCATTGGTTGACATCACTTCCTTATCTTTTCTCATATGATCTCCCTCATGGAAAATATCTTCAAGGGTGCCAAGACCTTTAGGAAGCTTGTTAGATCTCAACTGAACAATTTTCTTCTCATACTAATGTTGAAATTTTTCTTATTTTATTGAGAACTTTGATTCCTACTATGAAAAACAAGCACTTTATTTGTCATTTTCAAAGACCTACTAATGAGATTCATTATCTAGAATTGATGGTATCACCACCACTTTGACATGTGGCTTTATCTTAGTTATTTTCAAATCTTTTGGGATATCAAATTAAGCTCCCACAACATCCACCCTATCAACATGTCCATTATGGTTCCTTGGTACTGTTTAGATGGTAAAGGCCTCAAAATCCTCAATTAGGTCCCACACTTTATGTTTAAAAGAATTTATCAAGGGATTATTGGTGATATTCTAGCCTCTAACCTAGTGCATTATCAACTCACTATCCCTATAAATTTGTAATTGTTTGATTCCTCTCTTATTAGCCCATTGATGCCCATAGATAATGCCCTCATACTTTGCCACGTTGTAAGAGAAACTAAATTAGAACACGTATGAAGAGAAATACTTGTCATTACAGGGGGATAATAGCATTGCACCTATACCCACTCCATGTTTGCTCCTTGAACCACGAAAGAACAATTTACATAAGCCATTAGGATCTTCTTGAGGTTTAATGAGGGAAGGAATAGATTGATTCTCTTCATGTAAGCAATAGACACCCATATCCCTCTCTTCAACTCCTTCTAAGGTATCAACCAAATAATTTTCATTCCATTGTTCATCTAAAAACATGTTTGGTATCTATTCAGGGTGAGTGTTTAATTCTTGACCAACCATATGTTCATCCTCATCAAGAATGGTGTAATTGAGGTTTATGTTATCTTACCCATAAGGCTCCATATATAATTAAGTAGTGGGATTAGCCTTAATAGATACCTTGGTTCCATATCTTGTTATGAATGCCATGTATGACCAATTTGCTGCAATATAACCTCCAATATTTATAGTGAATTCCCTAGATAGGCATAGGGAAAAATAAGGAGGTACATCTAGGATCAACACATCTTGAGCCATTACTAGACTAGGACAAGCATATAGGGTTAAGTTAAGATATATGATGATACTAGATGGCTTGGTGGAAGATCCATCATGTTGCAACACTCCTTTAGATTGGGGCTCGTACTTTAGATTAAACTAGTCTACTATAGACTTTGGCATTATTGAGGTGTTAGCCCCATTGTATATCAAGTAATTGCACACTAAAGAGTCACCAATGATTACTAAAATATATAAGGGAGGAGTTTTGACCACCTAACCTAGTTACCTTTCATTTGGTCCTTTAGTTTCATTGGTGAGAACCAAATTCTCCTTGACTTGTGATTTCTTAGAAAAACCTTTCTTGGAGGATGCCTACTTGAATAGGCATGGAGAGCATAAACTACATAAACACACTCATATTAAACCTTTTCATTTGTTCCGTAATGTTTATGGCTGAACCACCAACCTTTGGTCATGCTTTGGGAGCCACAACTACACCTTGAGTTTATGAGATTTGAGGGACAAAGGCATTCCCCTAGTTTTGATTCCTTGGAGCTATTAGAACCTTTGAAATAGTAGTAGTTCCATTTGGATTTGATATTGAAAGAGTAATGGTAGGATTCCCCTTGAACACTTCTTGATTACCATCCATTTTAAATTTTTTGAACCTTGTATTAGTTGCCACTGGGATGTATGCTTGGACAAAATTAGCCTCCTGACTGGATGCATAACACTCTTCTTACTCATAACTCACCATTGTAGCACCCAACTAGATTGGTCCTTGATTAGGGATTTGACCTTGTTGAGGATATTATGGTTTTTGAATCATGGGTACCTCTATGTTCTGAGCCATAATAGCTTGATTGTACCCATAATTAGTAACCTACTACCATTGATCATTAAAAGCTTGGTTGAATTTAGTGTTTGGGATAATGAATTTCCCAAATGACTGATTCCAAGGCATGGTACCCTTAGCTTCTTGAGAAACATTATTCTATATGGGGAGCATAGTGTTGGAAGTGCTTACAACATTTGGATTACAGTTACTCTCTCTATTATAGTTAGACCACTCTTATCCTTGGCCTTGAACTTAGCCTTGGCCTTAGAAATTTCCTTTATAGGGTGACCTATTTGATTGATAATATTGTTGTTGAGATTGATATGAGGCTTGGTAAGGCCTATTGAAATCTTTCTTCCTCTTAACATTCACTAGTTCATTTCCCAAGGATTGAAACATGTTCTTAAGCTCTTGAAAGTTCTTTTATTCTTGGGAATCACTAGATTGACTAGTGTAAGCCTTTTCTTGCTTAGATGAAAGTATGGTAGAAATTATAGGCACAGGAGGAATGAAAAAAATAGGAGGAATGGAAATAGGGGGTGGTTGCATTTTAGGGAACAAAGGCATTGGTGGTCTAGGAGTTAGCTTTCCAGCTTGGACTAGATAATTTTTTACCCTGATTGCCACCTCATATGCATTTGGAAATGTGTTTCCTCTTATGAACTACATCATTACTACAATGTCATTATTTAGGGCCTTCAAATATTATAGAAAGACAAAGTTAGGGGTAGGCCTAATAGAGACTGGGATTCTATCTAAAGTCTTTTAGAACCTTGTGTTGAAGTCTTGCATAACTTCATGAGGGGTTCTTTTTATTATGGTTAATTGCTCTGTAAGTGATAAATGGTCACTTTTATCTTCAAATATTTTACATAATGCATCTCCTAATTGGTCCCATAATGTAATAGAATTATCATCAAGGATTATATACCAATCTAAGGCTTTACCTTTGTAGGAAATGGCTAATAACCTAATTGTCACATTTTCCTCATTGATATCATGAATGTTACAAAAGTTGGCTATATCCATGAGGTGCTCAAAAGGGTTTGTAACTTATTCTCTAGTAAAATAAGGGACACTTTTAAGAGATGCTACTAGAATAAGATCATATTGAGGTAGGTCCAGACGACTTTGGCAAGTAAAATCCACAAATGGAAATGCTCTAAGGGATACCATGGTGATGAAAGGGTTTAACACATATATATTATTAGGGGTAGGCCTTGAAATTGATGTAGGAAAAAATTTGCATTTATAAGGGTGTGTATTAGTAAATCTTAATCTTTTTATTGAGTTCAAAGGAAATTCAAAAAATTCAAAGAGAATATCTCTAGAAGGTGATCTTATAGTCACCTCTGGCATGAGATGTAGTCACTTCTCTACTATGAGAATATTGAATCTTCTTTTGGAATCACCAAATTCTATTTCTTGGAAGCTATACTAATGTAAATTGATCAAACAAGCTTCAAACTTTAACAAATATTGTTTTAAATGAAGTCTCATCAGGTGAGATCTAAATTATTGTAGCATAAGTTTATAGCCTTGGAGAGGGCTCTTCCTACTCTCTCCAATTGAGATACACTATGTGAACAACCCCAAGCTCTGGGTTACCTATGGTGGGGTTGGACCTTTGAATAAGGTTGACATCCTCTTGATGGATCACCTATACTAATGTTTACATTAGTAAAAGGGTTAGATAAGGGTTAAAGGGTTACTAAGAAGGATAAAAGGGTGATGCACAAAATTTAAATGAGAACTCACATAAGCATGAAGTGAATATTGAGGAAGCGCAAAACAATGCTATCTCACATAATCTCACAAAACTAGATAATTGCATAAGTATTTCATAAAATAGGTTTAGGAAGCAATGAATGAAGGCAAATACATGTTCTAAGAATCACTAGGAGATTACATCCATGACAGAAAGAATACTAATTTAGACTTGAAACTAACTTGAATACACCTTAGAAATGAGCAAGAAAGAAGGATAATGGGAATGGAAGATTCTCTTTCACAATGCCATCATGCACAAGCTTTGATACACATAATTTAGAGGGGAGAGATAGGTAAAGAAATTATTTATTTCTTCAATAGGTATTTTATACAAATTTTGATAGGGTTTAACCTTATCAAATGAGAGTCTCTACTCTTCGAGAATTAAGAGATAGTTTCTTTTCAAAAGTAAGACCTCACTATAATGTGGAAGAAAAAAAGAGATATAGGGGAAAGGGGAAGAGAGGGGGAACATGCCATCTGATATCATTAGTTTAGGTAACACCACATTTTAATTAATGCTCAACCATATTTTGATTAAATCAGAACATAATCTATCATAGACAAATTAACCTTCATTTGTCCTGATAGCCTTTGAGCTCTTTGAGAAACATACTAGAAGACAAAATGTGTTTTTGATGATGAGTCATGCTCCTGATAAGAAGGAAAATCCTTAGAGATCTTCTCAAAATCCATTAAATGCTCCAAATACTTCCTCCAACCACTAGATTTCCATCTTGGGACTCTACACCTTCTACTTAGATTGCTTACAAGGACAAAATCTTTATGTCCATCAACCAAACCAAACCATGATTATTTTTGCTTTAGGTAGTTGAATGCTCTTGTTGAATTATGGATGATATGACTATCATATTTATACCTTGGCATGCTCTTTAATATAACCGTTGGACACATATATACTATAAATGAAAACCAATCCCAATTTCTAGTTTTCCTATAGTCTAAATGTCGATAAAATGAACCTCAATAGGTTGTTTGATCTCACTTCAGCAATAATTACCACCCTTTTGTCTATATTAGGTATAAAATACATATTCTAGTTCTATGGAGCTCTAATGGTGATGCACAATCCTTAAAATATCCATTCTGGTTTAACCTAGATCATCTTCAAATTTGTCTCTTATACATTTTCTTGCCTGGGTTGAAAATAGCTTTGTCGAACTCCATTGGAAGTCTTCTAGGCTCATTTTTGTTCATTGGCCATTGAATTATTACCCTTACTCACACCATTGATATTTATCTATATAAATGAATGTAAGCCATAGATATTTTTCTGGATTAACATGCTTAAGACACTTATCACCCATGTATTTTCTCTTAAGATCTGTTGACCTTTTGACCCATTACTCACCATAAGAATTGCTTTATATGATTACGCGCACTCCATTAATATATTTTTACCCACTAATTTTATCTTTGGATGCATGCCATTGTATCTAATTTATATTATTACATGCATACCATCTATCTACTTGAACCCACTAGTCTTTTTAGTCATCATGCAATGTTGGAACTACTTTGAATGATTACATGTGCACTATGGATTTTCTTGGACCCACTAGCTTTGTTGGTCACCATTCACCATTGGATCTAATTTGGGCACCAGAGATCTTTCCACTTGTCATATTTTCATTCACTCTTTTGAATTCAAAAGGTTATTTTATAAGGCCTAAACTTAACATCCTCCTGCACATATTAGTTGTTAAGGATTTTTCAATCCAAATAGTTAATTGCTAAAACTTTAATTTGATGTCCCTGCGCACATTTCATTATGCTTGTTCAACTTTGAGGGCATAGATCTTGAGATAGATAACTTATCAAGACATAAAATTTGTAGATAATGTTTAAGGCATGAAAAAAACCATGTCCATGAAACTCTTTAACCCTAGTTGACTTTTCAAGTGCATCTATTAAATGCATAATTAGATTGATCTATTTGTTTTTTGCATGATGTGCTATGATAGTCTAGCTCTTTTGGAATTATACAAGAAACTATTATCTCCATATAAGGCTCCAATGGTATTCTAACACTTTATGTAACTTGATTCATGCCCTTGAATGCTTGAAAGACCATGAAAACCTATTGATCTTCTTTACTTTGTAATCTTATACCTATTTCTAGGTCTACTTTCTAATGATCAACAAATTACACTTTAAGCTTGCTTAAAGTGTTTGAAAAGATTTTAAAGAAATATGAGGTCTTCTTCTCCTACTTTTAGTCTACTTATTCCATCTAGAACTCTATTCATCTATTTAAACCATTTCTAGGAAAAAGATCCTTATGTGGGCCAAATTTGTCCAATATAATTTTGATGGAAGCTGTGACCCATTTCTGATGCCATTGTTGTTGGTGGACGTGGTGGTAAAGGCCCTATAACTACCTAGTGTATCATTAAATACTATGACTCAGTCTCCTATCTAAATTTAGAAGTCTAGCTAGTCTGATGTGATCTCATATACTCCCTATAAGAGGCTACTCACCTCTACACAAGAACTACCATCTCATATGCCCACCTCTAGTAGGCTATCTCATCTTTGGCATGTAGGACATCATCCTTCACATGCAAGGTATCATACTTGGACATAATCACATTGTCCAAAGATTAGGTTGTGTCTAAACCTATGTTTATCCCATATCAACAAGCCTCATCTCATTCCTCTATGAGCCTCTCAACCTATGACACCAGTCTCTCCCTATCTACCTAAGCAAAATCTCACTCCCTAATTACTATCAATATCTCTAGGTCTCATGTGGATAATTGGGCCTCAACCCCTTTCAACTATGCTATTAATTTGTTATTTTGGGAATAATGGAGTTTTATTCCTATTTAATAAACAAGAATGAGAAGGAGAAATTATTAAATAATATTCATAATTAAAGCTACTAATTTGTGAAATTATATTATAGTTAGACCTTTTCTAAAAATAGTAGTGAGAGAGAGAAAATCAAACTTAGCTTATTCTATATTGTTACGATTGAGATAAGGTCTATAAATTTGTATGCAAGACTGGGACACTATCATAACATGATCCTAGACTTCATTTTTTGATTATATAGGAGCATCGAAACTAGACACCCTAGGCTCCAGTGCTATAATCCCTCCCCAACACTATTATCTTGAGTATTTAACATTTTTGGGTTTTATTCACTTGATTAATGTGAGGATGTGTACCAATTTTTATATCTTTGATCTCAATAGATATCCATATAGAGTTGATTATTTGTGTACTTGTATCTTTTATGCAATCAAAAGAAACTTTACAAAATGGATAAAATGGGTTAGTGTGTGTAAGATGCACTAGATGTACTTCACACCCCATGTGTGGGAATGCTACCTACATACCAATACTCTAAGGAGGGATCAAGCCATATGTAGTTATCCCTTTAAGAGTGATTTTTGCCATAGAAATTGAAATGTAAGAAATGCTAAAAATGGGTAAGCTTGAGATGACTAGGGACTGGTGTGAGGTCTTGAATTGGCTTGAAAGTGTATAGGCTAGCTATATGCAGAGATAAGGAAGATTACTTGAGTGGTCTTGTTTGTATTCTTGCTTTCTTGAATGATATTTTCCAACCCTTTCCAAATTATCTTTGAATGAGATTTTATAGGGATATATTGGTCATGGGTTAGATGAAAATGGACAAGGATGACATAATAAACAAGAGAAATTGAGGAAAAATAGTAATTTGGGATCAAATTATGATTAGATAGGAGTTTTGAAAAGGGGACACCCTAGGGTCTAGCACTATAGTCCAAATTTTACACTATTATCCTAAGTAGATGAGACCTAGGGGGATGGATTAGTCATGAAGAGAGGGTCCTAGCTCATCTGGGGTCAAGTTTGGAAGGCCATAGATGATTGGGAATTAGTGAAAACAAATCTAAGAGTGTCATGAGAACAAGAAAGAAGGACCTAACAGTTGGGTGTCTTTAGCCATGCTCAAGTTACCAAAATTTTCAAGACTCCTTATCATGGTATCCTATATCAATGAGTAGAATAATGTGTGATCATGATGGAAATGATGAGACTATGGGTGTAAAAGTTATATACATTATAAATGTTTTGAAATCTCTATATTAGAAACTAACTATGGCGTCCCTCTATAACTCTAAGAAGTGGATATAAGTATAGGTCTCTTAGGGACCCATATGGAAGTAGGAACAACTCTTTGAACATATGTTCTATGTGTAGATGTATGAGATCTTCAAAAAAATACTCTGGGTGTGAATACCATAGCTAGAAGCTGTCTAGAATCCTAAAGCTATGGAGGTGTATGAACCCTCTATACTAGAGATGGATGCCTCAAGTATGTATAAATTTAGAGTGGAAGAGGAACTAAAATTGGAGGAGAAGATGAAACTAGTGGCAAAACTAAAACTAGTGGTGAAGCTAAAATTGGTGACTATAAACTAGTAGATGGCTCTGAAGTGGGGATTGGTAACTCATATATAACTCCACCAACTATAATAACCTAATTAACATGAATGAATTTCATGCATCTATGAAATATATAAGGTACTGATCTAAGTTTTTGAATCCATGGTTGACCAAGTAACATATCAAAAACTTTTATGCTGGGAATTATAGTGAATGGTATGGCCATATGTGTAGGACCAGCCTGTAGTGGAAATACTATCTTGCCTAATTAAATCTATATATACCCACTAAAACCAATGATAACTATGTTTATTGGAGTGATATCATAATTTAAATAAACTAAATGCTATAGTAGTGTCAGAGTGAACATGTTAAGACTGGAACCATTGTCAATAAGCACACTGTGAATAGGTTGATTATGCATGTGAGCTCTGATAAAAAGTGGATGATAATCTAAATCATCCTCGATGATATCTTTCTTTGAGAATGAGATTGAAGGTCTAGTTGGAACTCTAAAATTGTATACACTGATCATGTTACTCAAAGGATGTAAATCAACTAAAGGTGCCTTATATGTATCTGGTGGTGGATGTACATGATATGCATGGTGAACCCCTAATGTGTCCCCTATATCCTATTTTTAATGTTGTGGAAATGGATATGAGAATATTTTCAATGCTTTATTCTATGTTTGCTTTGCTGATGGAGGCTCAACTTAAGTACCAAGATCAATAGCATTTTAATATATTAGGTCCTATATCTTGTGTTTTAAACTGATGTATCTATTTATCATATGGCTTGGTGCCCTATGGTAGTTACAAAATGCCTGATGATCATATCCCTTTGGAAGAGGCTTTATTAGATAAAATTCCCAAATATGAGGGAGAGATATGATATGACAATCTAAAAGCCACTGTAAAACCTTGATAAGAAGAACTTAAAGATGTAAAAAAGAACACTGAGGGGGTGCTAATAAAACTATTAATTGAGGAGGCTCTGAAGCTGCATTAACTGTAGGTTGATTTTGCTCTTTAATATCATTGAAATTAACCTTATATGGGACTTTATTGTTACTCTTATTAGTTATGTCTAATGTATTAGTGTATTTTAGTTTGCCCATTGAAATTATTTTGACTTATCTTTCCTTTAATGTGTGACACAATCCAATGAAGGAAGAGAATCTTTTGAACATGATTGATTCATGAAGTGCTGGTAAAATATTTTGTTTGAAAAGGTCCTACAACTCCTGATTTGCTATGGGGCTAGTCATCTTAGCCAAGATGGTCTTATGCCAAAGAACATAGTTTGTGAGATGTTCATTTAGTCATTGTTTCTATTGATAAATTTGAGTATATGAAACCTTATCACCCATGTTGATACTGAAGTGTGCTAGGAACATGTCAACTAAAGAATTTAATGTATTAACCAACTGATTTGGTAGACTATAAAACCATTATAAAGCATAATCCTTTAGACTACATGGAAATAACTTGGTAAGTAGCTAGTCATTTAGGACGTGATCCAAGCATGCTGTGTGAAAAGATCTTAAATGTGTCTCTAGATCACCCTTGCCATCATAAAAAGTAAGCTTGGGTTGAACAAAACCTTATGGCAAGTGTGTAGAAGCAATGTGACATGCCAATGGTGTATACACTAAATAAAAATAATCCAAAGCATATATAGGTCTAGAGGCACCTTGCTTAAGATTTGCACCTTGAATTGAAGATATCTTATCTCTTATACAAGGGTTGCCATATCAGGAGACAAATATGTAATAGTTATAGCTGGTGGCACCAAAGAAGGTTGTGCTACTATAGGGGGTTGTTGAGACATAGTTTCCCCCATAGTGTCATTTACAACTAGTGGCTCTATGGTTTGAGAAGATTGACCATTGTTCACTTTTTATTGTTCCTCTTGTAGAATTCTAAGCATGTCATCTTATATATCTAGATGTTTGGTTAAGATTTCTTGGAGTTCTCTTTTATCATTTTCATCAAAATTGGTATCTTGGGCCATTGTTAAAGTAGGAAAATAACTTGAAATGTGTTTGAATGTTTAGTAATAAGTTTTAATAGGCAATATTCTAGAAAGGGAAAGTACTAAATATAAGAAATGCAAGGTCCAAAAAATAGTGAATTGGAATTTGCTCAAAAAGGATATTGAGCTGCAAAACATGTAAGGTGATACTTCAAGAAGTAAAATAGAAGTTAGCACATGCAACTAGAGATTTTTCAATTTTTTTTTGAAATACTATGAGTTTTTGAAATTGAAATTGAATTTCTAAGTTAAGTATTCAAGAAAAAAGACAAAAATTTATGGGAAAGTGATTGATTTAATGGGACCTAGTAGATGCAACTAGGGTTTTGAGAAAAATAATTTTTTGAAAATTACTATGAATTTTTGAAATTTGAAGTGATTTTTTAAATTTTAATATGTAACTAAAAAATTAGAAAATTATTGGGAGATAGTTGATGCAACTAGGGTTTGAAATATATTTATTTTAAAATTCAATAATTTTTTTTAAAATTTGAGATAAATTTTTGATTTTAATATTCAATAAAAATTTCATAAATTAATAGAAAAAATCAGCTAAGAATTTACCCTAGGGTTTTTAGGGGTATTATGTGAAATTTGAAGTAAGTTAGGTTCACTAAATGATTTGTTATTTTTGGGAATAATGGATTTTTATTCCTATTTAATAAACAAGTTTGAGTAGGAGAAATCAGTAAAAAATATTCTGAATTATAGCTACTAATTTATGAAATTAAATTACAATTGGATCTTTTCTAAAAATAGCAGTGAGAGAGAGAAAATCAAACTTATCTTATTATAGATTGTTCTAATTGAGACAGGGTTTAGAAATTTGTATGCAAGACTGAGACACTGTCACAAATAGGATCTTAGACTTTGTTTTCTAATTGGATAGGAGTGCCAAAACTAGACACCCTAGTCTCCAATGTTATAGTCCCTCCTCAATACTATTCTCTTGAGGATTTAAGCTTTTTTGGGTTTTGTTTGCCTACTCAGTGTGAGACTATGTACCAATTTTCAGGTCCTCAATGTCAACATAGATCCTTGTAAAGTTGATTTTTCATGTACTTGTATCTTCTATATAATCAAAAGAAACTTTGGAAAATGGAGAAAAGGGGTTAGTGTGTGTAAGATGCACTAGACCTGCTTCACACCCTATGTGTGGGAATGATACCTACATACTAATACTTTGAGGAGGGATCAATCCATATTTAGTTCTTTCTTTAAAAGTGATTTATGCAATAGTGAATTGAAATGCAAGAAATGATAAAATTGGGTAAGCTTGAGATGACTAAGGACTGGTGCAAGGTCTTGAATTGGCTTGAAAGTGTATAGGTTGGTTGTATCTAGAGAATAGGGAAGATTAATTGAGTGATCTTGCTTGTATTCTTTCTTGATTGAATGATATTTTCCAACCCTCTCTAGATGATCTTTGCATTAACTTTTATAGGGATCTATTTGTCGTGGGTTAGATGAAATTGGACTAGGCTAACATAATGAACAAGAGGAATCGGGGAAAAATAGTAATTTGGGCTTGAATTATGGTTAGAGAAGAATACTAAAAAGGGGATACCCTAGGGTCCAATGCTATCATCTAACTTTGGTGATATTATTCTGAGTAGATAAGACCTAGAGGGATGGATTAGTCATGAAGAGAGGGTCCTAGATTAAATGGGGTCAAGTATGGAAGGCCACGAATGACTAGGAATCAATGAAAATAAGCTTGAGAGGGTCATGAGAGAAAGCAAGAGGGTCCTAAGGGTTAGGTGTATTTATCCATGCTCAAGTTACCAATTTTTGCATTTTATATGAATATAACCACCTATCCTCTAAGAGTAGAAATCTCTACATCTCTGGCTATAAGGAGACCTTGTAGCTTGGTGGTCTCTCCTTAAGTAGTACCCAACTATGCCTACAACCCAACCACACTATTTTATAATATAGAAATCTATTAAAGGCATGCAATAATCTCCCTTTAGAGTCTATCTATCAAAGCTTGGTCCTTTATGGACCTCCTTGTGTTTAAGGGCCTTGCCTCTCCTGAAACTATGCCTTCACCTATGTCAAAGGGCCTTAACTCTCTTATACCTATATCATGACCCCTATAACCACATGAGGCATCCCCCATATACACAACTTGAACACCTAGATTGGCCATCTCTATATCATTTCTTAGACCCTATTATACCTAATATTGCACTACCTATAATGGTATAGTGTATGGGATCATTGGTTGTATAGGCACCTGACACTATCATTGTGTTGAGGTCTATACCTATTCTTTCTTCATCTTAATACACCTTTGATATATGATTGAATACTAAGGAAGTGGCCTCATCAATCATATTAGTCTCACCCCAATCCACCATGTGGCATAAGCATTGGTAACCCCTACATCTAAAACCCCTCTAAAATAATCCCATGGTATGTGGACCACCCTATCATACTCTAAAACCACCTCATCCCTAGGCATTGGTGACCCCCACTACCCAATCTCCATGGTCACATGAAAACATTAGTGTGCACCCTCTAGGACATCCTACTTCATTCTAAACATCCAGTCCCCAAGGTGATGGTGGTATGGGATGTTGGCCATTCTTTTTAGCTCTCTCATGCAAAAACTATTAGAGCTATGAATTTATTGTAGTTATGGGTGAAAATAAACTATTTTTACCCCCAAGGGTCAAAATATAGTAATCTTTTCAATTTTTTCACCCACTAGACCTATAGTTGCTCCATTTTATCTCTCTTGGGCTACTCTTTTGCCCCTCTTATCTATTTTTCTTACCACTTTCTTCTAATTGCTCCATTTTTAGCCTCTTCTACTAAAATTAATGTGATTATTATTTCTTCTAATCAAGTTCCCAACCTAACAAATATTTTTAAATTATCCATCTTCTCCTTAAAGGGATAGCATGGGCCAACCAAATAATGTTTGGGGCATTTTCATAACCTAATTTCTCCATACCTCATGCAAAATTTAAACAAAAAATGGGATCAAAGTTTATTTCTTCTGATTATTGTGACCTTTTCATTCTTTAAAAAGATGTTGTTTTGATCAAATTTCTCACCATGCCTTATCAAATAGGGGAAAAATGTAAATATCCAATTCCTATCACTATTGTGTTTTAATTATCAATCTAAATAATATCCTATGACAATGCATAATTTGGGACAAAATCACTAAAATGTGCTAAATTATTTGAACTTGTCCTATAGAGGTGTCAATTTTGGCTAATGTATCCCTGAATGGGGCAATTCATTTTATGTGATTATTATCTTTTCTTAAATTAATTTGTTTAAAAATATGACCATGCAAAATGACACCTTGGACCAATGGATTCTTCTAATTTGGTAGCACACACCATGTGTATATGTTATTTTGTGTCAATAATACCCTAACTAGGGTATTGTTCCATATGCAATTTATACCTTCTTCTAATTATAATCCAGTCAAATTATAACTCATTAAAATGACATTTTAAACTAGGTTGATTAAGCATGCAAAATATTTCTAAATAATAATAGAGATTTAATCAAATCCACATAAGAAAATTAAACCAAATCAAGAGCCTAAATGAAAATTCCATGAAATTTATTGAATATCTATTTATTAGAAATTCATTGTTCAATTCTTCATCATCCCATGATGTTATCAATGGGGTAGAATCCATAAACCATTAATGAGATAAATATCAGGATTAAGCCCTCCCATACCTCATCAATGCCCCATTCTTCCAAATATTAATGGGCATATTTATGGCTTGTCCTTCTAAAATTGAATCAATCCATGGCCACACATCTTGATCTTAAGATAAATGGTCATGGTTGATTCTGAACAATCTCAAAAAGCTATAAACAAGTGAGCCAAGAATAGCATTTTTAATCTTTAGTTATACAAACTTACTATGCAAAAATTAGAATAGAAAAGCTTCACCTATTTGCACAAATTGACAAATCTTGTGATCCTAAAATATTGGTGTACAAAGAAATGAAAGAGGAGCATTATACTCTTCATTGATGCAATTTTGGAGCACCAAATCTAGGGAAAATCACATTTTTTGGCTGATCTTAGAAGGAGGGATGTTATTTGGAAGGTTTGATGGTATTCCTTTCTTAAATGGATCTTAGAATTCACTATAAACAACCCTTAAGGGAGTAATATTGATGTTTTAGTTTCTATATGCTTCTTTATATATATTTTCTTGACTAATGCATGGACTAACACATCTCATAATCTTACTCTACACATGAATAAAGGAATGTGTATGCATTATAACATGTACACATTATAACATGAACAAGGTCTTTTGAATAATAATATAGTACAGGACCTGATGTCATTATTTTTTTCATATCAATAATTTTATCCCCAAAGTTCTACTCTACATCATTCTTCAATCTATATAGTTTTGTAAGTTGTTTTTTAATAATTTCATAATTGTCCCCACCCCAAAATATCATTTTTTTAATATTGGGTGATAGATTTCATTTTAAATCTAGGAGAAAGTTAAAGTGTAAATCATTAGAGTAATTAAAAATTTTTAGAGAAAAACAGAGGGAATGAATGAAACAACTTCATGTAAGACAAGGTACATATACTATCTATAATGAATTGAATGTCATAGATAATGATGATGAATGTTTACCTAAAATTCCTATTGTCAATTTTGATGTCATATAAAATTATATTTTAAGTCCATAATCAAATTATTTAGTTTTTAATTTTGGTGATGATGATAATATGCATGATGATTTACCTCCTAATAACAAAGAAAATTACATGGAAACACTAATGTTTTACCCTAATTTTAATTGAACAATATCATATAGGTATACATCATTGAAAGATAATTTAGATTGTAATATATGGCATTCAATAATAGATCTAAATGTAAATTAGAATCAACCAAAATTGATTGACAAGTGTCATATATTAAATATTATAAGTACAATCAATAATAAGATATTTAAGTTTTATATTTTGTAGTTGAATATAGTAGTATCTAACAATGGAAAAAATGATAAAATAGGCCATGATAGCTTAGATTTAATAATAGAGTCTGCAGCTATGTCTAAATAAGTCTGCGCTTTATGGACAACTACATATTGTTGCCTTGTCTGTTAATTATGGATTTGTATACTATGAAAGTGATAAAACTATAATTATTATACTACCTACACATGTATCTACTGAGAGCACTAAGATATCATGATTTTCTAATGCTATATAGAAACCTATGTTTTCCTTCTTTTGCCTTGAAAAACCTAGGTCTACTTGTGAGAGTAAGAAACTTGTAAAAAGAAGAAGTGTAATGGGCCAAGTTGACCCCAATCATGCTTGTTAATGATTTACCATTGCCTATGTATCCATATACTTTAAGGAGGGAATCAAGCCACATGTAGTTCTCTCACCTAGTGTGATTGTGTAATTTTATTAATTCATTATATGTATACAACTATTAATTTGGATTTGATACTTGAAAATGTTATCTCTTTACTTGATTTGGAATTAAAACTTGGCTTGTGACTACTCCTAGTGATTCATATTTATTTTGGGAAGAATAGGGAATATTTTCTTAATGTGCGGTAGTGTAATAGATAGATGTTAGATAGATACAAGTTCTCTTTAAAATGAGGCCTTGATTTGCTTATATAGTGATCTTTTTGAATAATTTTTTAGTCAACTTGTTAAACATATAGGATGACTCATATGGATATTTGAAAATTTATAAATTAGATATTAAATAGTTTAGGTATTAGGTCACACTACGTGGGTAGGTCTATGGTAGTGGACTTGTATACAAAGCATGGACCTATCCCAAAAGAGTATGAATAACTAGCTTGAGGTAAGGAGTAATTTTAGAGTGATAAAAATTAGTTTGAACATTAACTTGGGAAATATTTTTTAGTAGTGATGGAAAATAGAAGGTCAAGCCAACATATAGATAAATGATTAGAGGAATGGAGAGTAAGAGACATATATTTGAGCATAAGTCAAGTGGTTCAATATATGTCAAGAATTAACATTCCCAAGTACCTATTACCAAATTTAGGTATATTTGTTTCCCCCCTCCTCTTCATTCTATTAATGAAATTGATAGAGTAAATGAAACTCTAATTGTTTAAGGCATTTAATTTATCAAACCCTGTAACATCACATGAATTAGTCAATGTCCATATTTAAAATTTAAAAATATGAAAATTGAAAACTTGAAATTGAAATAAGAGAAAGGAAGGAGTACACTTGTAAGGAAATGAAATCATGTTTCCCTATAACTTGTAATAGATGACATTTATTTATTGAAAAATTAAAAAAATGTGCCCCCTTGTCAAAGCACTTTGAGAGATCATTCCTCCTTTTGAATAATTGGAAAATTAAGGGTGATAAACTCCCAATTTTAAATAACTAATCAATTCCTCAAGTTAGAAATATGCATACTCAAACTCTCACGAATGGGGAGAAGTACCCAATTTAATAACCCCAAATAAGGTGGAAATATGATGGGTTCATTAGAAATGATGCCAAGGCTATTAAGCATCACTATAATCAAAGGTACATCACCTATAATAGAAGATAAAACCACACAATGGGTTTTCTAGAAGTAATTCCAATGTTGTTGAGTGTTTCTAGACTCAAACATACATTAATTATAACAGAATGAATCTCACCAATATATATGAATCTATATTCTACTTGCATGATCAAAATATAATGAAGAATATTCATATCCCCATCATGACCATATTGCCAATAAATATGATGTGAAATAACAACTATTTTTCATTGAATTTGTAAATTGTATTGTAGTGCATATTTGCATGAACCAATATCATGCCTTTTGAATTTGAAAAATTCACATATGTGTATCAAATAACATCATGCCCCATAAATCTGTTCCAATTGAAATAGAATGCCATGCATCTATCTGTTTAAACATAACTATATGCAAAACATATAATTTTTATTCTTTTAACTATTTTACATATGCCCATGCACATGAATTCAAGTGTGTATAAAATTTTAATCAAGTATCTGAAAAATGAATGCATATGCATGTCACATGTATGTAACATCCCTCATTTAGTAGGTGTCCCCTCATTGATCACTCATCTATCCTTGTGGTAGATTCATTATGCATTTATTTGTGTGCATATTTGGTATACATTTTTTATTTTGTCCATCATGAGTTGTCTTAGACTTTGTCTCATTTAGTTAGCATTCTAAAATATTTATGTGTTTATGCATTGATTGAAGCTTGAAACCAAGATGTTAGTATACTGATATTGACTTCACTTATCCTTAGCCCACTAGTCTTGGTGGTCAACCTTGCCTCTCATGAATTTGTTGATGAAGGCTATCCTTCCAACTTATATTTTATACACATTTATAAAATTCCTAACATCATAAGGAAATTTTAAAGATAATTTTTAATTCATAGGAACCTAGTTTGGTAGATTAAAATTTTGGCCTTGTGTATTATAGTTCTAGAATCCATTTGTCTATTAAATAAATAAAGTTGATTGAGCTATATAATTTTAAGGCATGCCAATTAAAAGGTAAGAGAATTTGCATCCAAATTTACTATATTCACCTGAAATATTAAATTAACTCATGTGTGCCACATTTAAGGCAAAAAGTCATCAAATAGAGTTGAATGTGGTGGTTCAATCTTAGTTTTATAAAGGACATCCTTGCAAGTGGAGGAGGATGCCTAAAGAAGAGAAAAGATTTAGAGAGGAAAAGGAAACATTGGATAGAAGAGTTGAGGAGGTTGGATATGGATGCTCACCTTGGGGAGGAGCTCTAACCAACATGAAGAATCAACCAAAAGTGGGAAAAAACACTTGTGGTATATTGATTCAAGAAAGTAATTTTATACACTCAATTTCTTCATGTAATTAAGATAATAAATTGTTGACAAGATGTAATATATTGGTATTGGTTTTTGTTATGTATCTTGGAAATACATGGGCTATTGCATATATTTGAAGGTGAATTAATCCATTAAGCTAGCACAACCTAGATCAACCCATTTGTCTAAGTGTTTGTCAACCTTAAACACCATTGGAGGAGGGAAAATTGACCTTGTTTGCACTCTTCTCATCTAAACTTTACTATCCATTTTAGTAAGACAAATCTCTAGGGATTATATTCATTACATGTAGCAAATAATATATGTTTTACAATTTGTGGAAACTTGAGTAATCCTCATTAGTCAGTTAGATTGTGTCTATTCATGTTCTCTATGAGATGAAGTGGTAATATGGTTCTGATGTATAAATTGTTATTTCTTGGGAATTAATTATCTCTATTAAATGTTATTACATTAAGCTTATAGTTATACCACTGGGTTTAATTCAAAGAGTGAATCATTGATCCTATAAAATAATACTATGACTACCTTATCACATAACCCACTAATCAATAGGTAATTTACACACCTTTAATATATTGGGAATAGTCTTTCCCAGTAGGTGTCAAAATGGGATAGAAATTCAATATGGAAATGGATTTCTATTTAAATAAATTGAACAAATGTTTTTTTTATATGTATAACTTTGATGGTCTTGATAGATATGTATGAAAACTAGGTAAGCAAATGGGTGCCACGTGAACTATTTATCCAAATGAGTAAAAGGGGACACTGGCCATGTGGAATGATTTTTTATAGGATTAAATATTATACATATTATAGTTGTTATCAAATGGGTAAACCTATACAGATAACACATTTTTGTGACAGCTCCAACTGGTAGTGCATATTTCTATGATTGGAGATATGATTCAAGTTATTGATTTATTTAAAGATAATTAGATGGGGGTGCTTACATGCATATAATTGAAATAAAAATAGAAATTCAAATCTAGAGATAAACAATATTTACCCTACCTCTAACACTAGATTTGAGTTAATGATGTGGGATCCAAACTTCAAAAAGAATTTCCAAACGATAATTGATGTGGGTTGTAATGTTGTATATTTCCTATTTTCTTAGAGTATGTTACTACAACTTATCTTCCTATTTTACTCCATAAACTATAGTCAAGAGTGTGTGTTAGCATTTTCATTGCTACATGTTGTATTAGCTTAAAATTGTGTGAACTATGCTCATCACTATTCCTTTTTGGTCTTATCCTGATGTGAAACATCTTATCCTACTAGTTATGTCTTCTATGATACCAAAATAAGAATAATATTTTTTTTGGAACGTGGATAGTGCCAAGATAGTGTATAAGGTATTTAATTACTTTTTTGGTAATTTAAGTTAATACAAATCCTAGTTGGTGAAATGTTCTACCTTATTTCTAACTTAGTCATAATTATGGTTTCAATATTTCATTGATGTCATAGGTGGTGTTATGGTTGCATGAATGGATGTATATTTGATAGAATAGTATGAGAACATCTACCACTTCCATCATGATCTGAGTCTAACCCATCTCTAAGGGTACACCCAGTGGAAAACAAGATTTTGAAGTTGATACATAGATGATATATTCTAGGTTTATATGTGCCTTTTGTGTTTAAAGTAACAATTTAATGAATAATATATATGTTTAAGTGTTTAATATTTTATAGAAAAAATATTATTATACTTAACTAGTGCTATGTGTGTGTGTGTGTGTGTGTGTGTGTGTGTGTGTGTGTGTGTGTGTGTGTGTGTGTGTGTGTGTGTGTGTGTGTGTGTGTGTGTGTGTGTGTGTGTGTGTGTGTGTGTGTGTGTGTGTGTGTGTGCGTGCGTGTGCGTGTGCATGCGTGCGTGGGTGTGTGTGTGTGTGTGTGTGTGTGTGTGTGTGTGTGTGTGTGTGTGTGTGTGTGTGTGTGTGTGTGTGTGTGTGTGTGTGTGTGTGTGTGTGTGTGTGTGTGTGTGTGTGTGTGTGTGTGTGTGTGTGTGTTATGGTTGCATGAATGGATGTATATTTGATAGAATAGTATGAGAACATGTACCACTTCCATCATGAGCTGAATCTAACCCATCTCTAAGGGTACACCCAGTGGAAATCATGATTTTGAAGTTGATACATAGATGATATATTCTAGGTTTATATGTGCCTTTTGTGTTTAAAGTAACAATTGAATGTGTTTAAAGTAACAATTTTAATGAATGCTATTTATGTTTAAGTGTTTAATATTTTATATAAAAACTATTATTATACTTAACCAGTGCTCTCTCTCTCTCTCTATATATATATATATATATATGATTCCTAGATAGTGGTAAGGAAATCCATTTATTGTTACATATTATTAACATGTTTATTACTTGATTAACATGTTTTATTGTGAAAATAATCTACTTGTCATTTTAAAACTGATGTATTTTACATGTGGTTTTAAGTGCAGGTACATCATGTGCTATGATAGGCTGATTCCTTGAGCAAAGTCATTTAGTGGATTTGAGATAATCATATTTTATATATTATTATATCTTCCAATTGTGTGTTAAACATAATTTATGATCTCTTTACTTGCCTTAATATGATCGTGACTTAGTTTATCATAGATATTGTAGCCACAATTAATTGAATTGATTTGAAAAGTAATATATAATGGTATAGTTCATTTTGTCATGTTGTAATAAGGAAGGACAATATAAATTAAATGAATTTTTATGTATATTATTTATTCCTCATGGAATGAACCTCAATTTTTTAAATGATATAAGGGATTAGTTCCTTATTATTTGAGTATGGTAAATCAAACTAAGTCTTTGTGAAAAGAACATGCAAAATCACTTAGATATGTTCTAAATGTAACCTAACTAAGAGTTATTTAGATTTAGTGGCATGGAATTCATAGTTAAGAAGTTGTTTTAATTATAAATATCATTTATAGTTTAACCATAGGAGAACAACCTAACCCTTTTCAAAACCATTCAAAAGAGGACATGCATGTATTGCAAGACCCTAAGCCATATTATGAATTGGTACATTAATGGTTATCACCCTTCCCTAAATTGGAAGCTAGATAATTGTATAACCTAATTAATAACTAAGAGTTTCAGTGCAAGTTGATTGTTGAAAATTTCTAGTTGTAAATAAAACTAAATTAGTTCAAAAATAGGATCTAATAAATACTTAAATTAGGCTAACACTAAAACTAAGACTTGAAACCTTTATATCTACCATACGAGAGTTTAAAAATAGGACAACTAATAATATTATACCCTGGTTGGATGTAATTCCATGGACTTAATTTTAGGAAATGTTTGCATAAATATGCACCCTTTTGGTTCCTGTTTAGGTTACAAAGCCAATTTAGAATTGACCTACTAAAAATAACTAAAGTCAAAATTTAGAAAAAATAAAAGTTGATACTAATTTTATTTAGCTTTATAATATCTATGAAACATTATTTTAATTCATCTAGATATGTTTTCTATTTTTGGTGGACCATTTCCAAAACCAATTTGTTCTATTCTTTTTGGGTAAAATAAAATTTCCTCATTAAAATATTTGGAATGTGATGGCCCAAGGGCAATAGAGGAATATCCAAAATTTACATTGTAAAGAAAACATTTCACATCAAATTTTAGTAATGTATTATTCTAGGATGAATAATTACAATATGGGTAAAATATTAATAAGCTTTTAGGGGTGGTTACAGGATGCAACTAATTATTATGAACAAACTTATATAAAAACATTAAAAATAAAATTCTTTTGGATTATAAACCCAATAAAATTCCCATTGATTTAAATGGATATAGATGATGAAGATCTGGAGCTATGACTATGAAGTCATCAATGGATATTTGCTACATTTGCAAGCTAACACACTACATCATGAAATTGATCAAAATTGATGCTGCTCCATACAGAAGCCCACCCTATGAGTTCTAGTATAAAAAGATGATGAACATGATCAAGGCCTACTCATCCCCTATGATCATTATACCATGCTATAGTATAACCTGATAAAATTTTATCCAACTACATCAACCCACATAAGATCCCACATAGGAACCCATCCAAGTGATCTTCTAGTACTCTATATGGTACATCTCTTAGATGCCCAATAATCACCAACATAACATGCATAACTTTTCTCAACACTCAAAATCCTAGTAAGTCTAATGCTAACTCATACAACCATCGATAATTGATCGAAGGCCACTATGCAATATCTTCCCCCTATCAAGTGAGAGGGGAGAAGTTGTACACCGTAAAAAAAAATTCAAACTACTCTATCTACTCCCCAACAATCATATCAACATACTGAAATAAAATCAAAGTACACAAACCAAAAATTGCTATCTCAATAGTGAAGACATACTCTAAGTGAATAGTGAACTAGAGAAGATAAATTATCCTCCAACCTCCGTGGATTCTCCAATCTCTAATTTTTAATTAGATGATGTGAATCAAAAGGATCCTAAGACTTTTAATGGATGGTATTGTCTCTAAGAGCACAATCATGAAGTGATATTAAAAAAAATTTCATTTCAAAGGTGTTGAATTCAATCGAAAATGCACCTTTATACATCAATTTCAATATATTGGTTGAAATAATCATATAAGGACACTTTGAATTATAAAATTGACTATTACATTGTGTCTAAAACATCCAAAATCCTATGAAACTCCTAGTTACATGACCAATTTTATAATAAATGTGATTTGTCAAAAATTTATCTCAAAAAGTCACCAATACACCCTTATATCACCGATTGGTCAAACAAATCTGTCATACCCTTGTATCACCTCTTGTCTTTACACCTCTTCTCTTTATAAAGACTTTTGAAAATAGAATATTCACTTATATATATAAATGTAAAAGGACTTGTTTCCAAAATATGGTTTGAAACCATGACCTTCTTTTGGGCAAGCAACTATCATAAAACATTTTATCCACCCTAGCTTCAATCAATATAAGTATATAAAAGGAATAAATTCTAGATAACCATGTATTTTTTGTAAATTTTTAATTTCATATATATATATAATTTTTTTTTTAAAGATGATTAAAAAAATAACATAGAAAGTAAAAACTTTCACCAACTATTTTCACTACCACTTCTAGTTAGTGGAGCCTACTATTATTTTAGGGATTTGAAAAACATCTTCTTCACACATAGGTCTTGTTGGATTTGTGTTGATCAATAATTTTATAATAGAATTTAATTCATGGCCAAATCATGTGGCCATAGATAAAAATAACTCTAGTGGCAAAAATCAAAGTAATATCATAACCTGGTCAAAATGTGATAGACTTTACTTCTCTTCCACTTTACTTCTCCTCATCGAGCATGTAACCTGATTTTTAGGCTTTAATACTTTGTATATTTGAAGGCTTTACTAGGACTAAAACTAAAAAACCACATGAAGATTGACCAGTGTAGTAATGAAATTGAAATACATAGTTATTCTCATATCTATATGGACTTGTATAGTTGCATATAGAAAAGGAGAATAGTACAGTAATAGGATAGAATATGAGCCCCCACATAATGATTATTCATTTTGAAATCAAAAATCATCCCTCTATATTGACATAAATTCCTTACTAACGTCCCTCTATATTGCCACAAATTGCTTACTAAAAAAAATCCCCTAGATTGTTTTAAATATTATTTGAGTTTGAGCAAAGTAAAAATGAATTTTTAAATCAAATATACCATAAATATGATCAAAGATAAGGACATTTCAAAACATGTGGAAATAAACCAAGCAAAAAGGATTCCTAGATGCTATTCTTTTTCTTCAATGACATCTTCTTGTTGGGATGTGCAATCGGTAGGTTGTAAATGTAGTATCTTAACTTATCCAAATGTAAAAGACCTACTTATCCACATGCTACACCATGCAAGGATGGAAGATGGGATGGGTTGAAAGATTCAAGGGAAAAATTAATCAAAGTTGAATCCGTCACTCAAATTTCAAAGCTCTAATAAATCTTCAATAGACTGTATTCAATTGTCTTACATATCTTCTTTCATCGGGCTCTGATACCATTGATGGCTCAAGGGAAATAGAAAATTATTTATAAATTACATTGTAGAGAAAATATTTCACACTAAATTTAGGTAATGTATTATTTTAGGATGAATAATTACAATGCGGGTAAAAGCTTTATAAGATTTTATGGGTGGTTACAGGATGCAACCAATTCCTATGAACCAACTTATTTAAAAACAAACTAATTAAAAATAAACTAATTAAAAACATTAAAATAAAAGTCTTTTGGATCATAAACCCAATAGAATTCTAGTCTCATTTGAAATTTTATTCACTGGGAAATTGTTTTGTGGATTCATAGGAGTAGTTTTTAGCTTAAAAATTTGGTTTTATCTATTAGAAAGATGTTTCTATTTCTAGGAGTAGTTAATGCATTGTTGTTTTGTAAATCTTTTATTGAGTGGTGAGCCAACCATATTTTATACTTATAAGGTATGTCCATGCCATGATAGTTGGTTTTTTATCATAGCATGGGCATATTAAATAGGCTAATTCACTTTCAAATTGTATGGAGGTTGGATAAAGGTCAAGACTAACCCTTGATGAGTTTGAGGTTTTTTTTCTTAGTGGCATTATCATATCTTGTTTTTGCATAATGTGGAAGTTTAAACTTAGTGAACTATTAATGGATCAATTTTATATCATTCTTAGGTGTTAGTTTATCCATTTATCATGATGGGATATTTATGCCTTGATATATTTTTGATTTATGTAAGGGACATGTTTCCTTGCTAAAATTGTGTTAGCATAGCTTTTTGGACTAGTTTAGAATCTTGTGCTTTTCCCCCTTGAAATGAGTATAAGGTGGATCATACCTTTATTAGGTAACTAGTGTGGTAATATTTTAATTATCTACTTTATTGTGCAGAAACCTTGGGGGGTCTAGTCTCAGTCAAATAACTCTCTATCTATGAGAGATCATTGAATAGTTCTATTTTATATGCTAGACAATTTGTGTTGTGTGTGCACCAATATTTGTAGGGTCACTTATGTTTGAAATTTTTTTTCCAGTTAAGTGTGATTAGTGTTTGGATTTTTATAAAAAATGGTGTGTTTTAGTGTGTGTTTTCAAAGTCATGTGAAAATAATAGGACATGGCATTTTGGTATCAGAGCATGATTTATACACCTAGATGTCTAAGTTTTATTGTTTGGTACCACTTCTTCCATAATGAAATGATATGTATACTTATTGGGTGTTACAACTCATTGATGAGGTACATATAGTACACATGAAGATTTCTTTGGACTATGGACTCTTAAACCAAGTAACATATTCTTAGCTTCTTATCTAGTCTCTACAGCTGAAAGACCCATGTTAATACTTGTTGGATCTCCACCCATCTAGTTGAACAAATGAGGTTTGATGAAGGCTTGGGACAAGGCTCCAACCAAGTGTTTGGAGGTCATATAGCCATGACGTCTAAGTGATTGTTAGCTCATTAATGAGCTCTTGTGTGTTAGGTTGATGGGACTTTCCCATGACCATTTTCATACACATATTACTTTGGATAAATTCTTAGATAAGTTATTTGATAAATTGATCAAGGTTATTAAGACCATGGAGATTGAACTCAAGTAGATAATAGAGTGTCTTGTATGTCTACGGTCTATATGGTCCTTTCTTAACCCTTTTTCAAGAATATGTGGCTTTGTAACTCAAAGTAGATTGTTCTATAGTGTTATTGATGTCTCTCTCACCTAAAACGATGAGATTAGAATGGATTAGGATTCATTTAGTGAAGCCATTCCCTTCTTCCTTAATTACTAACTCTTACCTTATGAATAGTTTCAGTTAGAGTTTGGGCATAGTCCCTTAGGCTAAAAGCCTTATTTATGTGAAACTTATAGGGTTACATAGACTCAAGGACATATTTTATTTGTATAGTAGACTAATATCCTTCTGGTGATACACATGGGTTTCCACTTAAAACTTATTTGCATACATGTGAATGTTGTGAGATTAGTCCTCACCTTGTGTGATGAATTAGTAATACCACATGGATGGCCTTGATAGGTAGACTCATGTGACTCACATGGTTTTGAATATCCTTATGGTGAGTGGCCTTTGTCCCCTTTGGGTAGTTTTATATTCCTTATTTAGCCACATAGTGGAGGGATTATCATATCGAGTTGGATATTGGTTTTGATTAAGATAAGTTCTTATGGGTCATTAAGGAAATTTGGCACCAAGTAGGTGAAAACATATATGAATTATAGTCATGACCATGTTATAATGAACTTTTTGATAATAAGGAGCTAAACCTCTCTTAGAATTTTTTTGGATTTTATAATGGTGACACCTTATCAAGTGTTTTACCTATGTTAGCGATAACATTGAAACATGATTAATATGCTTTGACGTTTTATAACAGTTAACTTGAGTAAGTGTACTTCATCATTATAGAGTTTAATAATTAAAAGAGATTATCCTTATTTATTTATGAATAATTTAATGGCTTAGAGAATATTTTTAACATTGTTGGTGTTATTTGAGCTTTTATAAGATTGGAGATGGTCACTTTTCCTTGTGTTTTAGAAATGGATTTTATTAGTTTTTTATTATGGTGCCAATGAATTTTTTACTCTTTGGCATGTGGTAATGGGTTAATACTTGTGTCAAGGTTTGCAATACCCTATTCTCTTCTTCATACCATGCCATGATTGAGAATGGTGAAGTGTAAGTCATTTAGAGTATGGCTTGACAAATAATGCAATTATGGCATAATTATGTTTTTGAGAAGTATCACATGGAGTTATTTTGATACGTTTGGATGATTAAATAAAATTATAGTTGATGATGTTATTTGAAACTTAGAATGGTACTTGATCATCACTCAGACATACAAAAAAATTTCACATTAGACTACCTTCTACCACATCCCTTTTATGTTTTATATTGGCAAGGTTATTTTCTATGAGTGATGCTAGTTTAGTAGTAGTTGAAATACATGTTTGGTAGATATGATATTTGATATAGCTTCATTTGTTATGTTTTTTGATACTGGTATTGATTTTATGAGGGTTTTGTTTGTTACTCTCCTTCGACTGTAGTAGTGAACTATGTATGATGACACTATTATAGATGACGATGCACAATTATTACACTCACCTTTGGGAGGTGATGGATTATGTTTTATTACCTATGGTAAATAATTTACAAGTATTTATCTTACCTATAGGAGGTATTTGATAGTGTTCCTCTTACCTCTGGGAGGTAATTAAGATGCCACGTACCTCAGGGAGGTAATTGAGATGCCCTATACCTATGGGAGGTGACAAGGATGCCTCTTACCTTTGATAGGTAATTGTGATGTTTTTTAATTCCTTCTCCCCTTAAATGAATTATAAATTCACATAGTGTTTGTGATGTGATTTATATTTCACTAGTGTTTTTTTGAACTTATTTTAATTTGATTGAACATTTTATTTTAAATTGATTTGAAACCAAAATCTTTTTTCTTGACTTTGAATGTTTTAAATCAATTGACTAATTATGGAATTGTTGTTGAAATTTATAGTTTAAATTTATGGTTTAAAAATTAAATTTAATATCATTAGGTCTCATTCTTATTAGCTTTTATCTTACATGATTAGTTGATTTTAAGTTTTTTAAGTGATTATATATGTTGGTTTCATATATGTTATATATGTGCATTACTAATAGCTTGTACAGTATGTGGGAGAAGAATTAGCTTATAATATTGATATTGGGTCAAGATGGGAAAATGTATACGTGGGTTCATGACACCATCCTTTCTGACCACCATACATGGTGGTTACAAGATACTATCTTGATTATTGGGAGGTCTAAGGAGCTATGTTACTTTTAGAGGTTTAAAGAGGTGGTTTTAGGATATAATGGTTTCTTGATTACTTCAGCATGGTTATTAATTTTTTAGTTGGCACAAGATGATATTGATCAATATAGCTCAGTTTGGAAGTATGGCCTAGTTTGGTAGTATGGATCAATATGGCATTATGGCTCAACATTTTTTAACATTATTGGTATTCAAGTATGTGTTGTCATGGTTTGGATTTTATTTAACATTATGTGTTTAACATGGTTTGTCACTATTATTCACATTATATGTTCACCATGGGAAAGTAGAGATTTATTTATATAATGCTACATTTGATGGTTATTCATACACATTCTCTTTCAAAGGTTTTAATATCAATATTTTGTGATATCATTTGATTTGTGATAGATAGTGGTTATTAGTATTGGTCAATATTGCTTAGTGTTGTTCCATTTTGATCAATATAGTTTGGCCATGAAATGGCATCGATATCAACATAGTGCACTTCTACCATGAACTGGAACTCATTATTTTATTTGTATGGTTTACATCAAAGTGATTTTTTTCTCACTTGATCATTTCAAAATCTATTTGTGTTTTAGTTTTGATATTTTAAACTTTGGGTTTCAATTGATTCTTTAGGGATTTATGAAGATTTGAGACATGTGTTTTCCATACTATCCTTCATTGTTATTTTTTCATCGAGGGTGATGCTTATTTAAGAGGGGGAGAATGTAACATCCCTCTTTTAGTGTGTGTCCCCTCATCAATCATTTAACTATACTTATGGTGGATTCATTATCAAATTCTTTATGCACATATTTAATACATGTTTATCATTTTGGACACGATGAGTTGTCTTTGATTTTATCTTGTTGAATTACCATTATAAAATTGTAGTGTGTTTATGCATTATTTGAAGCTTGAAACCAATATGTTAGTATAACAAGACTGACTTCACTTGTCCTCAGTGCACTAGTCTCGATGGTCAACCTTACCTCTCATGAATTTCTTGATGATGGCTATCCTTTTAACTTGTCTTTTGTACACCTTTATAATATTCATCACATAAGAAGGAAATTTTAAAGACAACATTTAATTCATTAGAACCTAGTTTGGAATATTAAATTTTGGCCTTATATACCATAGTTTTAGAAATTGGTTGTCCATTTAATAAATGAATTTGGTTGAGTTATTTAATTTTGGGGTATGCCACTTGGAAGGTAAGATAATTTGAATCTATTTTAAACTCTACCAAATTTACTATCTTCACTCAAAACATTTAATTCTCTCTACTATGCCACATTGAAGGTACAAAGTCATCAAATTGAGTTGAATGTGGTAGTTGAAGCTCAGTTTTATAAAATGATGTACTTGCAAGTGGAGGAAGATGTCTGAAGAAAAGAAGAGCTTTTTAGAGGAGAAGAAAACATTAACCAGAGGATTTGAGGAGGTTGGAGATGGATGCTCACCTTAGGGAGGAGCTCTGACCAACATGAAGAATTAAATAGAAGAGGGAGAGAAGACCTATGGTATATTAATTCAAGAAAGCACTTTTTTCTCTCAATTTCTTCATGTAATCAAGATAATAAATTATTGAAAAGATGTACATTAGTGATCTTGGTTTTTGTTTTTGTGATGGATCCTAGACTTGCTTGAGCTATTCGGTGCAATTTATGATAATAATTGATTGAAATGAAACCCCTTAGAGATAAAATTTATGTTTATTATTCGATAGATTTGGTTGATAGTTATTCTTGATGGTTACATAGTTTTGAACTTCGACTAATCCATTAAGCTAACACAACCTAGATCAATGCATTTGTCCAAGCTTTTGTTAAAATTGGATGCCATAGGAGGAGGGATAATTGAACTTATTTTTACAACTTGAGTAATACTCCTTGGTTGGTTAGTTTGTGTCCATTCATGTTATTTGTGGGATGAAGTGGTTATATGGTTATGATGTATAACATTATTGTTTCTTGGGAATTTATTGTCTCCACTAATAGTTATCACATTAAGCGTATAGTTATACCATTAGGTTTAAGTAAAATATTTAATTATCTAAACCTATAAAATAATACTATGACCGACTTATCACATAACCCACTAATCAATAGATAATTTACATGCTTTTAATAGATTGAGAATTGTCTTTCTGCAATAGGTCTCAAAATGGTAAATAAATTTGATCTAGAAATGGAGATCCATTTAAATAAATTGAACATATGTTTTTGTCAGATGTATAGTTTTGATGGTCTTACTATACATGTATGCAAATTAGGTATATGAATGGATACCATGTGGACTATTGGTCGAAATGAGTTTAAGTGTAATGTGCCTGTGTGGATTGAGTTTTTATAAAATTATATATTGCATAGATTGTAGTTGTTGATAAGCTTTGGGAAATATATTAAATGGGAAATGCCTATGATGATAGCACATTTTTGTGATAACTCCCATTGGCAGTGCATTTTATGTGATTTGACATGTGCATCAAGTTATTTATTTCACTATATATAACTATATGGGTGCGCTTACATGCATATACTTGAAATAAAAATAGAAAGTTTAATTCAAAGATAATCAATATTTACCCTACTTCTAACATTGGATTTGAGTTAATAATGTGGTATCCAAACTTTAACATGAATTTAAAAGTAGAAATTAATTTGTGATGTTATGCTGTCTATTTCCTATTAATATAAAGTATGTTAATACAACTTGTCTTCTTGTTCTGCTCCATAAATTATAGTCATGGGTACACAATAGCATGTTTATTTCTACATGTTATCTTAGCTTGAAATTGTGTGAATGAAATAATCACTATTCATTTTTCATCTTATCTTGATATGCAGCATCCTAATGTACTGGTTACCTCTTCTATGGTACCAAAATAAGAAGAATATATTTGTTTAACATAGATAGTGCCAATATAACATAGAAGGTCTTTAATTATAGTTTTGGTAATTTGAGCTAATGCAAATCTTAATTAGTGAAGGATGGTACCTTATTTATGAATTAGTCATAATTTTGGTTTCAATATTTCAAGGACATCAAAGTTGGTATTATGATTGCATGAATGTGTGTAGGTTTGATAAAATAGTATAAGAATGTTTACTACTTACATCATGTGCTGAATCTAACCCATCTTTGGGGGTATGTGATGTGGAAATCATGATTTTGAGAATAATATAGAGATGATCTATTTTAGGTTTTTTCATTCCTTCTATCTTTGAAGTAATGAATGAATGAATGCTATTTATGTTTAAGTGTTTAATATTTTATAGACAAAAAATTATTATTATACTTAATCGGTGCTTAATCTGAATTATATATATATTATTCCTAGATAATGGTAAGGACATCCATTTATTATTACATTTTATTAACTTTTTTTATTGTGAAAATAATTTACTTCCCAATTTAATGTTGACACATTTTATATGTTGTTTTAAGTGTAGGTGGAACATGAAATATGATAGTTGATTACTTGTGCAAAGTCATTTATTATATTTGTGATATTAATATTATATGGAATGTTGTTTTATCTTCAAATTGTGTATTAAACACAATATAAAAGTAATCAATTATTTTTTTATTATGATCTCTCTACTTTCTTTAATATGATCATGACTTGGTTTATCATAGCTGTTACTACCAAAATTAATTAAATTGTTTTGAAAATCAATATACAATGGTATAGTTTGTTTTCTAATGTTCTAATAAGGAAGTATAATGTAAATTAATTGATTTTTTGTGTAATAATTACTCCTCACATAATAAACCTCAATTATTCCATGCTATAAGTGATTAGTTACATGTTATCTAAGTATGGTAAATTAAACTAGGTCTTTATGAAAAGAACATGAAAATCACTTAGTTTTGTTATAAATGTAATCTAATTGAGATTTATTTATAGTTAGTGGTGTGAAATTCATAGTCAATATGTTATTTTACTTACAAATATCATTGATAGGATAATCATAGGAGAACAACCTAACTCTCTATGAAACCATTCAATAGAGGACACACATGTATTGTGAGACCCTAAACCATCTTGTAAAGTGGTATGTTAGTGGTTATCACCTTTCATTAAATTGAAATATAGACATTAGAAAACTTAATTAATAATTAAGATTTTCATTGCAAGTTAATTGTTGAAAATTGCTAGTTTTAAATCAGCCTAAATTAGTTTGGTATTGGGCTCAAATAAATTCTTAAAATAGGAAAAAACCAAAATTAAGACTTTATGTTGAGACATGGACCAGCTAGGGCTCGAACCTAGGACCTTCCATATGCTGCTAGAGTGTTTTACCACTGAGATAATGGTCCCTCTTGGACCAGTCCATCTTCAGTCCAAGTGTGGCTTAACACCAACACCCCCCCTTAAGCCACACCTCTCGTGTGCTTGGGGCTCCTAGCCTGGGCCTAGCTCTTATACCATGTTGAGACATGGACCAACTAGGATTCAAACCTAGGACCTTCCATACACTGTTGGAGTGCTTTACCACTGAGCTACTGGCCCCTCTTGGATTAATCCATCTTCAGTCTGAGTGTGGCTTAACACCAACATTTAAACCTTTACCTATACCATACAAGAGTTGAAAAAAAAACTAGTAGTATTTTACCCTAGTAATATGTCACTCTATGGCCCCAATTCTATGAAACATTTGTAAAAATTTGCACCCTTTTTGTTCCTTTTTAGCTTGCAAATTTGATTTCAAACCTACTAAAAATAGCTAAAGTTAGAATTTCAAAAAATTGAAGGTTGATACTAATTTTATTTAACTTTAGAATGTCTGAGAAACTTTGTTTTAGTTCGTTTGGATATGTTTTTTTATTTTTGGTAGATCATTTCCAAAACCAATTTGTTATATTCTTTCTGAGTAAAATAGGTTTACCTCATTAAAACTTGTTTGAAATATTAGTCTCATTTGTAATTTTATTCACTTGGAAATTATTTTATGGATTCATAGGAGTAATTTATGTTATAGATATAATCATTGAGAGGTGGGGTAAATCAGTGATACAAGATAATCCAATTCAATTCCCAACTCTTAAACATTCAGCTCATACAATCATGATGCATACAAATTAACCATTACAATGAACAAGGAAGATATAGCAAGATCAATCACATAACACATGATATATGTGGGAAAACCTCTTTGGGTATAAAACCCACTAGACCCTACAATATGGAATACATTCCTATAAAATAAGATCTAACATTTAGACCAACACCAACTGATCAATAAACACCCATACCTTAGTTTAGTGAGACACCCATCCCACAAGGTGGAACCAACCTCCTAGGCAACCAAGGACCTAATCATATACATTGAATAGATCATATTAGACACCTATTTATACTTTTCAATTGATGATGATGACTTTTTTTAGCACTATTCACCTCTAATCTCTCTCAAGCTACCTCTAGGACTAACTCATTTGAACTGTCTTTTCTAGGCTCATTAGGTCCAATGATCTATGCATCTTCTTACATAAACTTGATAAGAAAAGAATTAATAATACTATTCAATCTATTTATCCTAGATGACCTATATATTCTCTTTCAAAAGTTCTATCCTTTTCTTGAATCCACACTTGCACAACTAGCCCAATTTATTTAATTTAGACCTTGTACTTATACCACTCTCTTCCTTTTAATCCATCTTGGTCAGCCAAGATGATTTAAATATTTGTTATACATTTTAAATAGGTCCTAATATATTTTAAATTTAATAACCACACACTCCTTAGGTTAGAAATTACCTTATTATCCCCAAATCACCATTAGGTCTTGGTGAGACCTAAAACAATTAGGCCTTCATACTCACACGTTACATGTGAGACTACTTGGACCACATTCATCCTTTAACAATGCTTATAAAACATAAAACATATCTCCAATATCCCCTTTATCACTCCTTCATGGGTTCATGCCACCTGTAACACTAACTCCATATTTGAACCTATCAATTAGGACTCCTTGCTCTTTAGCTCTTTATACATAGAAAACATAGTCTCAAACTTTTGAAGTAACTACTCAAATATTTTACATATCCATATAATTATATCACATTGATGAAACCTTTAGGACCTATTCAAAACATAAATTTCCTTTATACACTTCAACATAGGATTTAATCACTCAAATCAACTCTCATAAAATAACCACTCAGACTTGTCACATACTATCAGAATATAGTTATATTATTTTGACTCTCCATATCTGATCAGGGGAAAAATATGAAAACCAATGATTTATAATAATCCTTATATACTTATATATATCATTAATTCTCATTTCATTCTTCAATTTTAATCATAACACCTTCAACTTACCTCAGCAAGATGGTTGCTTAAATTGCTAGTGTATTCAATAAACATAGTCAACTTCAAAGCCTTTGTTCATAATGAATATGGATTGTTCAAACCTCTAAAATAAAAAAAATATGGTCCTTATAGAGTCTATAAAACTATTATATAGTTATTTAATCTTTAAACATTGAAATACCATCAAGAAAAACTTAATTATCTTTCTTGGGTCACTTGCAGAACATGGTCAAACACATAGTCAACTTTGGAACTTAATATCTTTGACTGCACAAAAATTCAGACCTTATAATAAAATTATCTAGATATGCCTTTAAATAATTTTAAAATTTTATTTTAAATTCTTCAAAAAATTACTCTTATAACAAAATATATTAACAAAATACTTTAGATTGGTTTTTTCCTTTGCTAATTCAAATGCCAATAGTCATTGTGTAATACAAATATTTTAGACATGTGTCTTCATCTCATGTATCTAGAAGCTAGATCAAATATGATTCATATATATACTTGAGAGTATCCTTTTATTTAATTTTAAATTATCACCATTGATCTTAGATCCTTGATTCCATGATTAAGACACTTGGCACCCTTGCATGCCTTTTGGGCACATTGACTATTTGACTCCAATGAACTTCCACCATTTGGCAGCCCCACGTGCCTTCTAAGCATATTTTAAAATATTGAATAAATATGCACCATTTAATCACTAGTGATAATATCATGTTCTCTATTAGATAATTATCTATTTAGATTAAATGTTTGTCATTAGATATGTGATCTGATTAAATGCTCATCATAGATATTTGATAATGTAAATTTGGCTAAGTATGGGAACTCAGTGAACTCTACCTGAGAATCCAAATCTTCACATTAATAAATTTTCTATGATCCATGTCTAGACCTAAAAATTGAACCATATTATCTCCTCACATAATTGAATATATCCATATATCAAGTTGCTATTGAAACCTTCACATGTGTGAAATATGACATCATCAAACTACTTACTCAACGTTATTACTAAAGATGACTACTTGAGCTTAGACATTCATATGAATATTATGATGAATTATGTTCACTTAAAAATCACTCTAATCACTCATAACATCCCATAGGATCTCTACAAAATGACCATACCATCAATATCATCCATTAAATAGTTAACTAGTCAAGCACTCTCCAAACTATCAATATGATCACTTTGTTGATAATGCACTATGAATCATGATCCTCTTGACATAAATGATTACCTAACATCAATGACCATTCTAAAAAAAATTTATCTTATAAAATTGGTTCTACCTATTATAAATACTTTTCTCTTTCTAGGAGTATTTAATACATCATTATTTTATAGTCATTTTATCGAGTGGTGAGCCAACCTTATTTTATAATTTCAAGGTATGCCATGCCATGATAATTGGTTTATTTCCTTGACATGTGCATATTTTATATCCTAACTCACATCCATATTGTATGAATTTTAGATAAAGGTCAAAATTAATCATTGCCTAGTTTGAGGTTTCTTTGCATAGTGGCATTACCATATCTTATTTTTGCATAATGTGGAAGTTTAAACTTAGTGAACTATTAACTGATCACTTTTTATATCTCTAGTAGGTGTGATTTGATCTATTGATTATGATGGGATAGTTATGCCTTGATATAAATTTAGTTTATGTAAGGGCCATGTTTCCTTGCAAACATTGTGTTAACGTAGCTTTTTGGACCAGTTTGGAATTCAATGCTTTGTTTCCTTGAAATGAGTATAGGATGTATTATACTTTCACTTGTTAGCCAATGTGGTATCATCAAAATTATCTTTCTTATTTTGTAGACATCTTGGTGGGTCTAGTCTCAATGTAAGACACTTAATTTGTGAAAGAGTGTTGAACAATTTTATTTTATGTGATAGAAAATTTATGATGTGTGCACACTAATATTTATGGTGTCACTTATTCTTGATTTTTTTTTTAAAAAATTCAAGTGTGATTAGTGTTTGGTTTAAAAAAAATGGTGTGTTTTGGTGTGTGTGTTTAGAGTCATATGACAATAAATTAGGCATGATAATCCTCCCATAATCTATATCAATATGTCAATATCTACCATGTATCTAATTTATAAATTACTTTTAATCTTTAAATCAAGTATTTTGTCATAGAATTTTATTATTTTGCTCATGGACGCTTGAATATATAAGACAAGCCCACTATAATGCCCCTCTTTTGATATGAGGGATGTAACCTAAAAGTTAGTCATCTCAACAGAAGTGTTAATTATATCATGTGATAAAGATAGAATCATGTATAATCATGTCAACATATGGATAATATATTATCATAGTATAATGTATGTCATCAAGGCATGTATGAAACATATGTAATTTGAGGCATACAAGTGTCATATCTAGATAAATATAGCAATAGGACATATAGTAAAGCAACTATATCTAAATAAGACTACATAGTAAAAGTGCATGATATGGATAATCTCACCACTAGTCAAGTAACAACAAGCATAATAAACATAACAATCACAACACACAATGTCACACAATGTCTCACAATATTAGACATAAGGGGGCCACATACACGAGACATAAATAGTCAAAATAAACAAAGCCAAGGGCCTAATACAAAACAAAGGAGATTTGGTTGAAAGATAATTCAATAAATAATAATAACACAATTGTAATAATGCTATCTCTGAGAAGAGATGTTTTATTGATCAAATTTGTAGATCCAAACATATGCCTATCTCTGAGAAGAGATGTCTTATTATATTTTCAAGCTACATATATTTTTATGCATACAAGGAAGGTAGGAGGAGGATGTGGAAGGTCACTAGTCTTGAGGGAGATGAAGTGGTTCGACTTCCATGATTTACAACATTATAGAATTCAAGAAATTACTATTTTTAGACTACACTATTAAAATTAAAATTTAGGACACTTTCATAGGTATTCAGGGGTCAAAAACCATCAATCATATCTCATTCCATTTCATCACATTCTCCTCATTCTTATCTTTCCAATGGTTTAAATGAGGAGTCAAACGGAGCTATGGTGCAAAAGTTATGTTTCCCAAAAATTCTACCACTAATTGGGGTAGAACCGTCACCTGAATTATCACCTAAAATGTTGATTGGATTAGGGTCAAATATAAAGAACATAAAAAAATGTTATAAATAAGGGACATAAATATTCCACACACATAATTCCATGTGGCCACAAATAATAAGAAAGCAATGTATAGCCTATCATATAATAAAGTAATAATATTGAAAGAGCATAGAACAAGTGAAAACTAGTCTACACTATCTATACATATTAATGTCACATCATAGCAAAGTATAATATCCATGTACCAAAATTTAAGATATAAGTAACTAGAAAGACACTTCTAAGATATGTAGCTCAACATGGTAGAGAGGTCATAGATAGATATAACCTATGATAATGTAATCTATAGAATAAAACGGCCCCAACATAGGCATGACCATTTGGTTGAAAGGATTCAAACATATAAAAATCCATGTATAATATTTATGCCCTATTATAAATACTAAAATCTAATCTATATATTACCTCAGTCTTGTGCACTTAGAAAATACCTATCATAGCCATACCTTTTAGTTCTAGACCTTCCCCTTGCCAAAAGACTTGTGTTTACTATCTCTTTATGAAAATTTCTTATCTCTTAGTCTAACCATTTTTATTGTGATGACTAAGCCCTATATATCATTAAAAAAGATATAAACTTGATTATTATCTTTCACTACTATTTTTGGACCTGTACCTATTTTTTAACTCTCTAGACACTTGCATCCTAGGCGAACACATGCATTGATGTAAGTGTCCATTTTATTACAAATTGTCTAGTGCCCAAATGTCATCTAATTTTCAAAAGAAACATATCCAAAGCGTCAACCTAAGTTAGAAAGAACCTAGAAATCACATACAACTCACAAGGTAATATACCAAGAAACACTCAATCAAGAATTCAAGTGAGAAAATATACCCTATTGGACCCTATTTCCAAATTCATCATATGATTAGTCTTTATATATGTTTAAAGTATTCAAAGAGCAGCCCATGAGTCATATGTTTCAAGTTACAAGATATGTCACATCATGTCTTTGCTTATCACACATTTCACCCTTGTGCACACATAATCCAACACATAAGGGACAAATACATCACTCTAAGGCCCTCTTAATATTATTGGCTATATAGGCAACACCCATTTATAGAGGGATCTTTATGGTCAATTCAACACATTTTTACCACAATCACTCTAAGGTTGAAGAGCTAGGGTTTGATCATTTGAGAAAGAGTGAAAACTTGTGCACATGAAATGAAGACCCCAAAATAAAGGAAAAAAGAAACCCATAAGGCTTCATTTGGTTGCATCTAGATCCAATCAGTATTCCATACCAAATAACTATGAAAAAGTTAGACACTTATATCAATACAATTGTTTAGATCTAACACAAGCATCTAAGGCCACAAAAAATACATTTCTATAAACTGACGATTGTTATAGGATCATTTTAAAGTCCACTTCTAGCCTATTCTTGCTCAGACCTGCATCCACATATTAAACTAGCTAAGTATCATTTTTTTCTAATTTATTAGAATATTTATCAATAGTAGTACCTTAATATTCTTACAAATATCAATTGTATAAATTTATAATATTATTTGTCAGAGTTTTCTATTAATTTTGATTCTTATTAGATTAGTTCAACACACTTGTGTAAAAGTTAATCTATTTTTCTTAACCTTAGAAACCCACATATCTAAAATTTGGGGTTAAACATATATGAGTTTTATTATTATATAACCATTCTATATTTGATGTTGATTTCCCTTTTTACCCTAATCATTTTTTCCTTACTTACCTCATCATGGATGATATTGATTATTTTGATGACTATAATTATGCAATTATCCAACTCTCTATCAAAGGAGGAGTGAAAATTGATTACCTTTGTCTTTTTTCAAACACAAAAGCATGTCATCTCAAATATTGTAATGGTGGTAGTTACCATCACTCTAACTAGGTCTATGCCACCACCATCCAAAGAGATAAGTTGAGTAGTCTTACAAAATATAGATAACCCTTTCCTTCACCTTCCACAACCAAATTAGCTACATATGAGCAAAATGTTCAATTGATCTTGATAATTTTCATCAAATCCATTAGGATATCATGGTTGATTTATAAATCAGTCATAAGGGGGATGTTATTTCAAGCACAATTATTGAAACTCCCATAATTACAACATTTTAAAACAATACCCCCCTCAATAAAGGTGATGATTCTCTTATTGCTTCATTTGATATTGATTTTTTTGAAAGGTAAATAAAGACATCATGGAATCTTTACCAAATATCATTAAGGCACCATGAATAAGGGTAAATTACAAACTAAAAGTGTAAAAATATCATAATGATCTAAACAATGTAAATGATAAAATCTAAGATTTAAAAAATCTAAATATTTGAAAAAAAAATTAAAAAAATCAAATAACCAAAAAATACAAAAAATACAAAAAATACAAAAAATAAAAAAACATTCAAAAATTTAAAAAATAACAAAAAATTTCATCATGTTTCTAGTTGTACTATTTATTATACATATTTGTTTGCTCCATGTTAATAGATAAAATACCATTATGTCCTATATACACATTTGTTTAACACTTCATTTGAGTGTGATATAGGCATACCTAGGTACATGATAGATGCACATACAAATGTTGGGTTTTCCCTCCACTCAAGTCTTAAGTACATTGGAGGCATCTACTTCTTTGATCATGATACATAAAGATTATATTATTCTAGATCATTTTTCATTATCATGTTTGAGCTTATATACTTACAAATGGGCTTATACCTTTCAAAATGTACTTGATCTGTTATATACATAATATTTTTTACAAACACATATTTTTAGGAACTAGTGTGTTATATTCATGTTGGTTGCATATATTCCATGCTTTACTTTATTCACTTCCTTGAGTTTGTTCCTTTCTTTCTATTATCTTTAACTATATTATATGTTTGATCATTTGATCATGCTCCATTGATTTTTCCCCTAATCCTTTATTTTCCTATTTGGACATTTGAATATGTCATTATTTTTTGTATGAAAATTTAAATTTGTCAGCCTATGATTTGTGGACATTTGACTAAGTAATGCCCCTTTGATTGTGAGACATTTGAACATGTCCCTTGGATGAGGTCTCCTTGGAACATTTATTTTTGCTTTAATTTTGAGTGCTCTTATGTGTGTGCTTGATTGTTTACTGAGATTGTATTGATACTCTTTACTTGTTGTCGTGATCTATATCATGCATCTTAGGACTTGATATTATCACATATTATGTTATTTAATGATATATCTACCTAGACATGTTATTATTGTATGTTGCATGATCCATACACAACTTATACATTTATATTATCCTTTTGAGGTGAGGTAACAATTAGATTCTACTTACCCTCACCTCAAAAGAGGGGAATATTAGTGGGTGCATATCATAGAGACATGTCTTCTAGATTTTCATAGTTCTAGATTATAGTGGGTGTATGTTAAAAAGACATGAAATCTACACTTATTCAGCACTTAACATCTCCAAATTATAGAGGGGGCATGTTAAAAATGCGTGACCTCCACACTTATTTAATATTTAGAATCTCCATATTATATTGGGGGCATGTTATAAAAATATGTTATCCATATTTACAAAAATTCCCTCATATTAGCTAGATTTAGTGGGGAAATGTTTTAGAAAAATCTCCTCCACACTTACACTAATTTGAAATTCACCTAATTTCATAGTTATATGATTTAGATACATATTTGTGGTATCAATATATACATTGGTACTATTATTATACCCAAATTTTATCTTGATACATATATGAGGTGCATATGCCATGCAAGGGGCACTTAAAATTAAAAAATCAAATCATTTTATAGATGTCAAATACTATTATGGACTATTATCATAACTAGGATGAACTGTTATGGATTGTTATCAAGTCAAACTACTATATTAATTGGTTCACCTTTGGAAGGTTGAGTTGATTAAATCACTTAATCTTACCAAGTTTATAATTTAGTTAAATCATTTAACTTCACCAAAATTATAGGTTAGATTTTATTAAATCATGTACCCTCACTAGATATATAATGAGAGTCAATTAAATCACTCACACTCACTAGGATTATGTGCATATTTGCGTTGCATGATTAAGATGAAATAATCTCAATGACCATGTTGCAACTAACCTTTACACCAATATCGGGGGCATGTGTCCTCAAATATATAGATATACATGCACTTGCATGTTTATAATTGTCCTAATCTCAAATTCAATGTTTCATAATGAGGCATCCTTTCAAATAAAATTTCCAAAATGCAAGATGATTGCATTGATACACATGTATACTCCTAACCTTGCTATTTATACTTTCAAACATTTCAAATTATTTCATTTTCATATTTCATACATTGATTATATACTATAACATATTATTGATTACAGGTTAGTCACTAACAAAAAACTCAAATTGGGATTATGCAAAGGCAAGTTATGTTATACATTCCCAGGTATACATTTATTTCCTTTAAACTAAAAATTTAATTATTATATTAAAAGAAGGGAAATGTAGATACTAAAATCTTATTTATATAGCACCTGAGTCTTTTACACTTGTAAAATACCTATCATGTTTGTACCTTTCAATTTTATACCTTCCTATTATCAAAAGCCTCGCATTCACTATCTCTTTGTGCCAAATTTATTATCTCTTAGTCCAACCATTTTTATTATGATGAACAATCCTTTTATAACATGAGAAAATATCTAAATATGATTATTATCCTTCAATTATAGTTTTAGATCTATACTTATTTGATATTTCTTTGGAAACTTGCATCCGGGGCAGACACATGCGATGCAAGTGTCCATTTTCCTTAAATTTGTTCAGTGCCTAAAAGTCATTAAATTTACAAAATAAACATATATAAAGAGTCAACCTAAGTGATTTAATGTGATATATTTCCAAAATGGATTGGTATATAAAAAATATTAACCTTCATTCATTGCTCACTTGGAAATTACATACAAATTGCAAGGAAATATACCAAAAAGTAATCAATCAAGAATTCAAGTGAGTAAATCTTATCTGTTTTTCCCTACTAAAAAATTAGTCATAAGAAAAATATTTATATAAGTCTATAGCATTCAAAGAGTAACCCATGATCTATTTTTTCCAGGTTATAAGATAAGTCATTGAATGTCTTTTCTTATCACACATTGCACTCTTGTGCACACATAAGTGAACACATAAGGGATAAATACATCAGAATGAATCCTTCTTCAAAGTGTTGGTTATGTAGGTAGTTTCCATTGACATAGGGGTCTTTGGGGTTAGCTCGAAACCATGATCCCATTAACCCATTTTTCCCATAGTCACTCCAAGGGTAAAGAGCTAGGCTTTGATCATTTGAAAAAGAGTGATAAAATGTGTAAAAATATGAATATATCAGAATAAAAGTGAAAAAAATATAGAAATATTCATTTGGTCACATCCATATATAGTCAGTATTAGATACTAGACACATGTAGTAGAGTTAGACACCTACATCGAAACAACTATCTAGATCTAATGAAAACATCTGAGGCCATAAAAATAATTTTTTAGAAGCTGAGGACTATTATAAGATAATATTCCAAACTACTTCTAGATTGTTCCTACTTAGAATTGCATACATATAATAAACCAATTAAATATAATTTATTTCAATATCTATCAATAGTTATACTTTACTACTTTTATCAGTCTTCGTTGTATAAATTTATAATACTATTTGTTTCTGTTTTTATTTAATTGGATTTCTTATTATATTAGTACACCACACTTGTGTAAAAGATAATTTAATATTATTAAGCTTGAATATTCACTTATCTAAAATATGGGGTTAAACACCTACATCACACTCATATAGCTTAGGAAATACAAGTGTGTATGAAAAATAATATGTTATCTACCAAAATATGTCATAAATAACTTATGCAAAGAAGTAAACAAAAAACTCATGTCATGCTCAAGTCCTATTTTTTGAATTTTAAAAATATTTGGAATGTTTTTATATTTTTGATGTTTTTTTTTTTGACATATTTGATTTGTGAAAAATGTAAAATAAACTAGCCAATGATCCCACTAATGAGAGGACCATAATGCATGCCTATATCATAGAATGGGAGGGTGGCATTTTGTGAATGAAAAGTACCATATTATATGAATCCCAATATGAAAAATAGAATTGGGTGTTGTAATATAACTATCTTGATCACTACTCATATAACCATGCATAAGATGTGTAACTATAGAGAGCATAGGACTTGGTGGGGGTTTGACTTATTATATAAGAAAGTTTCATTGCTTGTGTATGCTATGAATCACAAGGTATTACCTTAAGACACATTATATAAGATGAAGATGTCTTTGAACACTAAATAATTCTCTGATTTGAAGTTGTATGTCTAAGAGGGTGTACTACTATCCTCTAAACTAAATGTATAAAAATATTCTACATAGGTGAAATAATTGAATATGCACTATGATCCTAAATAGGTGTAATAATTGAATCTAAATTATACTTTTGTGTTTTTCAAAATAGATATCAACTTTTTACTAGAGCCAAAACTAGTTCTGGGGCACAACAAGAGGCCCTGTCTCCCATAATATTTAATCTAGATACAAATTAGAAATACTACAATATAGAAAGCCTCAAAAAATTAAGGAAGATACAAAGCAAAAAACTAAGAACTTAACCAAAAATTAAAAACTAAACATAATAAAAATCCATGAATAGAAACCACTCAATAGATTGCTAGGAAAAAGTGAGACCAGCTATAAAATTAACCTTTTATTGCCAAAAAATGCCTACCCTTATTGAAAAGTAAATATTCCACTATACATTAAGTAACACCATTAATGGAATTTATAACATCAAGTTGTATCCTTTCTACTTCCATTTTCCTACCTCTTTTCCCTTTCTTACCAAAATTAGGAGTCTTTAAATCACTAGGCTACTGAACTATAGATATAACTTCCCTACTAACCATCTCTTCTTCTTCTTCTTCCTTACAATATTCATAACCTCTTCTAAGACTTCCTTTTTTTGGGAATAATCTACTAAAGGGGAAATTTTGTCAACACCCTCTAGCCTAAATTTTGCAATGGCTACCTCCTCTTCCCAAAAGGGAGAGTAAGGTTCCCCTACCTCCATGTCGATATGATCTTATATTTTCACCAAACCCTCACCCTTCTAAGGGCTATCCTAAATTTCTTAGATGATTGCTAAAGATGGCACCTCAGAGTAAGTGTATTTTGATGGGAATTGCATTATGTGAACTAAAGCTTGATTCAGACAACCAATCTTTCTGACCCATTTCTTTAAGAGCATTGTATGAGATCCTTTAAAACCTTTTTCAAGAAAAGAATCAATCTTATGATTATCTTTATTACATTTGAAAAATCTAAAGGGAAGACCTTCAAAACTAATAAATTGGGTCTATACACCAAGAGAGGAAGAACTATGAATATAATGATGTAGAGGTTTGGCTAAATCCATCAAAAAAGACACCTTGACATAGCTCAAATTGGCCTTAATGGATTCATCAAATTTGATAAAAACTCCCAACTTGCTAAATAGATGGTTGAGAAGATCAGGGTCATGCAAGGCTAAGGGGAAATTATAAAATGTAATGCGTATTGGGGCTTGTAAGATCACCAAAGTAACTAGATCAAAAAAAGGAGACCAATGACATAAAAACATCCCTTCTTACTAATAAACCATGGCCCATTTGCCCAAATAAAATATCTATCCTCTGAGGAATGAAACAAAAGCAAGAAGAAACCATTTGATAACATTGAAAGAGAAGGAGATTTTATTGTAGGCTAGGATCCCTATGCCTATTATGAAAGTATTTCCAAGGAAGGTTGCTTCTGTAACCATCTCCCAATTTAATAATTCTTCCCTCTTTTCATACCTATCACTGAGATCACTACTTCTAAAATTTATAGAATTAGAGGAGTGTCAAAATAGAGCAAAGGGTTATCACCTAAAAAGGCCATTTATAGGGTTCATTTATGAGATGATTTTGATTCTATTTTCCCCTTATAACCCTCCATGACATCTTTATCCTCCTTTGAAAGATTTTATAGTTGAATTTGGTTTTTGAAAATCAAAATAGGATCTAATCTAGGTTGATTTATAAAGATAAGATATTTGCAAAAACATTCATAGGTATGAAAAAGGATTTGAGACATTAATATAACTTGAAAACACTTATGCCTTGGAAGAAACCATATCCATCTCTAGCAATGATTTAGGCACCCACATCCCTAGAGTGAGCCTTCAATAGACAATCCTCTATCCATATCCAACCATTCCAACCCCAAAAACTCTTTGAAAGGCATATTAGCTTGAACAAATTGAGAATAAAAAAAACTAACATAGTCATTGAATTTTTTAATCTTCCTTCCCCTACCCAATTTTAGCCTTTTCACTAACCCCTGCTCCCCCAAACTCACCCCAAAATCTACTCCTCCTCTACTAGATTTTTATTTTTGAATCCTAATCTACATTAGGTCTTACACCCCTACTCTCCTTCTCCCATGCACACTCAATCCCAATGCCTCCACTGCTACTACTACTAATTCTTGCCTATCACATGCTTTCACCTTCCTAAACCCTATTTCCTACCTTCCAACCTTTTCTACCATTGAATTCACTCCAATAATTTTTACCATCACCATATAGAGTCATTATGACTCTACATTATGTTATTGAATAGGTGTGTAGATGAATTTTAGTGATGGTGGGGGAGGAGGAGATAACACTAACTATAAATGGTATTCATATCAAAGTTTGAAACATTAATAACATAATTTTAATATATATATTTGAGACATTGTTGTACTATATATGTCACTATGTATACATTTTATATCCAAAGGAATTATAATAACATGTCAAATAACCATGTGCTTTATAATAATAAGAATGAAATATCCATTCTTATTGAATTGACCTAAAGAGTTAACAATATATAACCAATAATATTATATATATTTCCATCGACTGATTTAACTAGTTTTGATGTATCTTATAAATCTTACTCTATGTACCTTAGAGTGAAAATAAGTGTCATTGTACAAGAATTTTCACTTGACCTATTGTCAATAATAAAATTGTGTATAGGTCATTTGTTGATATAAGCTCAAATAAATAGTGCATATCTATCTAAATATTCATAAAAAATATCACGATCATAAAATGTTATCATAAGATGTGGTCCTAATACACTTGTAATTTTACCAATAAAACCATCTATTGGGTGTCCATATGTCAAAGGAGGAGGATGCGCATTGAATGCGTGGTTACCTTTAAATTATCCATTGTTTCTATTATTATATGGTTTGGAAATGGATTAATAAATATTTTTAACTTTGTATTTTCATTTTTTTAGCCTAACCTCCTTTGTGGGTGTGCTTAACTAAATAGTATTATCATCAAAAATATCTTATATCTTATGTCTTAGCTTGTAACACTTGTTTGTAGAATGTATAATACATCTATGATAGTCACAATATGAGTTATTATTGAATCCCTTATGTTGAGGCTTAGTTATATCAACCTATAATGGTAGAGAAAGAGACATGTGATTGTACTCAACTAAATTTTTGTAGCAATATATGAGGAGGTGATGGTAACCATGAAAATTTCCTCTTTAGTGGAAATGTCAATTGAAGATTATTCATTGGTTGTGATATGTTATTGACTATTACTTTTGCTTAATTATTGATTTCCTTATAGTTGACCTTGTAGCTTGTTTGATTTGAAACTTAGTATTTGAAATAGTTACAAGATTTGGTCATACTTTAATTGACAAAAGTGGATAGGAGTGACACCAGTGCTATAGTCCTAGTGTGATACTATTGTCCTAAGTAGTTGGGACTTAGGGGGATTGATTTGTCTTGGAAAGAGAAATTTATGTTAGCTAGGACTAAGTTTGGAAGGATATGAATGATTAGGAATCAGTGAAAATAAGCTTAAGGGGGTTACGAGAGAAAACAAGAGGGACTTATGGATTGGGTGTCATTATCCATGCTCAAGTTACTAATTTTTCCAATTTATATGACTACAATTGTACTATGTAATGCATCAATCCTATGTGAATTGGCATTGAAATTTATAGTAAATTATTTGTCATTAATTTCATCAAATTACTTTGTATTAGCTTTATCAATCTCAAAAGTCATGATAATTCCTTAAATAAGGTGAATTTTATGCATTGTAGCACTCATAGGGAGAGTATTAAAAACAAAATGAGTAATGCATGACCATTGGCACCTAGTGGTAATATTTAGTAGTTTAGATTGGATATTAAAAAAATATGAATTGAGAAAGTTTTGAGATTTTAAATTATTAATTTTATCCCTTTTATCATATTTGAATTTGATCCATGAAAATATATAGTGAATCCAGATAACACCTTGAAAATTAAAATAAAATGTAATGATGAATCTCATCAGCCAGATCAAAATATTGTATAAAAATTCATTCATTATAGCCATGAATTGATTTTGAACCTTTGAATTTGTAAACTATGTAGAGTTCATTTGATTTGTATGCTCTTAGATATATAGATCCCAATCATAAATAGTGAACAAGGCACAAAGGTGCACTGATTATGAAGGATTCCATCATCTTGTATCCAAGGTACATTTAGAGTAACTACCTGGGGCTGACTGCTTGACGGTGTACTAAAACACTAAATAGATGAAAGACTTCCTATGGTTGGAATGTTACATTCTGAATCCTTGCCAAACAAACTTCCTAGATTATTCATGGATAACTGTAAATAATAAATTTATATTTGGTTATATTTCTAACTAAGCTTGAGACTTATGGTATTTTGGGATAATAAAATGTTGCCTAGTTAAGATGATAATACATGATTGCTTATTATTAATTGGTTTATGTATCCATTTATATTTTAAGCATATTAATGTATTGATTCAATTATATATATTTTTGCTTATGATTATCATGTGAGAAGATCTAATGACTTGTGTATTATGAGGTGGACATAGGAGAATTCTTAACTTGATCATACTGAAGGGAGAGCATCATCAGAGAGGGTGTTGTAGATGGAGACATCGTAGGTCGACACAGAGATGGTGAAACCCTGCACACACACATAATAGTTAGTCATGCTAGAAATGCATTTAATTGATTATCATGTGTTTAATTATTTCTAGGAATATCATTTTCTATGGTTTTATAGTATAGGTACATGTCATGCCATTAATACACGTAAAGGCAAAAATTTAAAATATAGAGTCTTTATGACTTTGGAAATTCCCATTTAATTACTTAGAAATATTTAAATGTTAATTTGGAACATAGTGGGTAAGTATTATTTGATTTTGGGTTACCAAATATGTTTATCTAAAATTCCAAATTATTTTGAAAGCTAAATAATTATTTTTCATGAAATAAAATAAAAAGTAAAACTAGAGATAAATTTTTTAAAAAAAGAGATAAAAGAAGTAAATACATTTAAATAATTAAAATAAAAAGATAAAATAAATAAATAAAATAATCATTTTTTTAAAAATAAAAAGTATAAAAATAAATAAAACTCTCTTAAAAACAAAAAGGAAGGCCTACGCCTATCATATATAGGTGGAGAGTTAAGGAAAAAAATATATAGAAAGAAAAGCAATAACAAGTATCAAAAAGGAGAAAGGAGGAAGAGGTGAGAGAAGAGGGACGTAAATTTGGAGAGGAGACCAAAAAGGAAGCAAGTGATAAGGTTTTTGAAAGAAGATAGGATTACTAGGTAAGTGTTGTAAATGGATTTCTAATTAATCAATTAGTCCATTAATTATGTGCTTAGCAAAATGATTAAATGTTTGATTGCTACATTTTTTAGTATAAAATGAAAATAAATACTTAACTTCATTAAGTCTACAACATATATTTTCCTTTGTTCCTAGGCATCGAACTACCAACTCATAGATTAAACTTTTGGTGAGGATTCGCCTATATAAAAGTGATGTCAGCATGAGGAAGGTGGATATCTAAATTAGATTTTAATGATTCAAATAATTTTTGAAATGTTATTAAACATGCTTTAATTATTTTAAAGTCTACTAATAATATTAGTTTACCAAAAATAATGTCACCCTTTTAATTATATTTATTTTGCTAGAATATTTTTATCTATGGTGTCACCTGATTGTTCACCCCATGGAAGTCATTTTTGACAAACTATTTTCTTGGCATTGACCCATGTAAATGAATTGATTTTTTGTCTTTTACTAAAAACTAGAATTATCCCTATAAAGTATCACCTAACTCAAGATTTTCTAGCCATATAATTGGTGTTTCAGGTAGCTGGTCTTTCTATTTATCTTTGGCATCATCCCTTTTGAATCATGGTCTAAGAATTTAAATAGATATATATTAATTTAAATCAATGTATCTCTAAAAGGCATCACTCTATTTGTCTTAACTACCTAGCTAGGATTTTTGGAACTTTGGACCTGATTTGATAACTCTTCAGATCTCTCAATTTTCCATTCTAGCCAACTAAGATATATAGAATCTTTATTATAAATTGGGTTGAGATATATAAGGTATTGATTATGAATGATTTTGCATAGAATTTATATATTTATGTGTTATCAGAACAAATGGATTAATATCCAAGCTTCAGGAGATGAGTGTCACCATTGTATACCATGCTACAATAGAAATTCATAAAGGTCTTGTTTTATGATGTCTTTAATAGTTGTATTAAGAGTGTAATGTATAGCAAACAATTTTGGGTATATAACAAACTTGTTATGTAATAACATGATATGAAAATTGATATATAATATTATGCACCATATCAAAACATAGATTACATATAGATAACTAATCTATCTTATCATGTGGCAAAGACAGATAGATATAAGGTTAGATATATGTATTAATAAAGTTATATATGCTAATGCTAGATAAGTTATCAATATCTTGTTATGATATATCTGCAAGAGTTTTTAAATATTAAATATTCACTCTTAATTGAGAGTTATTTTACCTTTGGATTTGGTCATAAACCTAGTACATGACACATGCTCAGATATATTTTTGATAATATATATTTATGTATTTTGTTACATTTAACTAGGTTATACATCACTTGGGATATAAAACAATTGAAGAATATTTTGATCCCTAAAAGTTGATTAATTAGATAGTTTTGTCAAACATAGAGTGGATTGATCATATGAGTTGAATGGTTGACCACAACTACTCTCTATTGTGAGTTAAACCTTGTGGAGCTTTTAGATATTTTATAATATAGAAAACCATTACATAAATTTTGACAATTTATCAAGTTATGTGTTTATGACATATAGTACAATCAAAACCTGGGATAGACTCTTTTAATTAATATTCTCGAGTGAAATATTAAATATAAATATAAAGGATTGATTAAATTTTGTTTATAAAAATGATTGCTCATAAACCCCTAATATACACTAATTGTGAAACTAGATTACTTGTATTTCAGGAAAATGAAGTTCTAGGTTTATCTAACTATAGTATACAAAAGTGTGTTTCCACATATTTTATAACTACTTTATTAAGTAACTTTGTATGTTTATTAGTTATGATTAAAACACTAAACCATGGTTTAGATATTGCCTAACATTATAATACTTACATGTAGTGCACGTTAGGATGTGCAACTACTAGTACATAGGATTATACCTATAATTCATTAGATGATTTAAATAAGCCATTAAGATTCATAAAAATCAAGAACTATAACTTTTAGAACAATCTCATAGAACCAAATGAGATAATAGGATAATAGATTATCTGACTCACTATTAGTAATGTGAATGACTATTAGCCATATGTATCTAGTATGGGATACTTATGTGAATTACATACTGAGTGTGTTAAATATATATTTCTACTTAGTGCATAATGGTTTATTATGATGTATTTTTTTTGATATACTCTGTATATTGTATACATACTAATTATTCTTGTGCATAACATGTGATTTTATAATTAGTAGACTTGTGTATGCATGCATGAAGCTCTAATAATTTAACAAATACTATGTTGGAATGTTATTGTGTTTTGTAGGAATGATGTTATGATTTATTATATATAGTTAATGGTATAGTGCTTGTGTTTCTATGTATTTGAGACTATTTCATATGATTGAGTATCAAAAACTAATAGTTAAAACACTGGGTTATGGTAATATGGGTTATCATAGGGTTTAGATAATTGGAAACCAATTATATTGTTTGAAATATGTAGCTAAATTATATGTTTACTTGGGTGGTATATTTGTAATCATTATTTCTAGTATGATAGAATATAATGAAAAATTCATGCATATGTTAGAAAAATTTAATGTATGCTATTATTAATCCTATGTATATCATGTCATATTAGGATGTAAGTTGATGAATATTGTGGTTGAATTTATATTTGACCAATCTATTTTGCTAATGTGGAGAAAGGAGTGAGATGGACTTCACTGGCTTACTGACATTGTAATGTTAGATGAAGGTGATCCTATCAAGTGGTGTGTATGAACTTGACTAATCTAGATAATTATATATGTATTATCTATAAAACTTTGGACCAAAGTATGTTTAGTGAGAAATTATCATTTCATGAGTATGGTTTACATGTATGTACAATATCTTGCAATAGATCAAGTTTTTTATGATAGATTACATGTTTAGTTAGTTAAAAATCATACAACACATGGCTACTAGCTTATCTCTCTAGATTCCCACACTATCACTATCTACTCATCTATGAAGGGAGGGCCATATCTTGATGGAATTATTATGGGGGATTTTTGGTCCATTGTTGGTGTAGAAAAGCAATCAGATGATGTTCTCCCTTCCCAAAATAGTACTAATTATTGAGATGAATACTTGAGATTGTCATAAATACTGAAGAGTCCAAGAAACTCATGCTTTAGGGAGCCAGGTATCTAAATTATATATATTGTATTAAACTAAATATTACTATTGAGTATTTTCATGAAGAATTATAATTACTTATTATTATATATTGATAGCAGTGATTGTAGAGTTATATTAGCCATGGTTGAGTTGATGCATTACTTTCTATATCCATTTTATGAAGCATTGCCATGACATTAGAGTTCTAAGATATAAAATGTAATGTGTATTTATTGTTATCACCTGAGTATATAAGTGATCTCTTTTAAAATCTTAGGATGTAGTCTACTTATATATATATATATATATATATATATATATAAAGATGTTCACGTACTTCTATATCTAACCTAATAGGGTTATTAGATGTGGTATCAGATCTATGGTTTGAATTCTAAGACCTAATGAGTCCATTAGCATTTTCATGTCTTTTGTTCATTGGTGTGAACCTAGTGTTGTGAAGTATCGCACTAGAATTTGGACTTGTGGTGTCTCAGTGTAGAAGCATGATTGGAATTTTATGAAATTCATAAAACTGTGTGGGACATTGATTGTGTACCTTTTAGAGCACTCATATGCCTTTGAGTTTTTTAGGAGATCAGATTATCAAGTGTCTCATTGGTGATGGTTGTATTTGAGACTTAGGTAGATGGGTATATAACATAGTTCATGAGTTATGGACAAAATATTTCTACCATAGTATGATCACTTAGATCGAACACCTTGAGTATGACTACATCCTTCTAAATTATCTAGTCATCTTTGTTACTGAGGTTTGTGAGTGTTTTATAAGCTTAGGATTCTTCTCTTAAATTTATGTTCTTTAGTTTCTGTGTCATTACTTACTGAACCAAGGAGTGGGAAATCTCATAAGCCTATTTTTTTCTTTTAATACCACCAAGTGTGGTGGAAAATCTTCTTATTAGAGAGTAGATGTATTGCTTGATAATTACTTTATGTTAGGAGTTACTTTATCAAATTTTCACTCTTAAGATATGTGGTTTAGGAATAAGTTTCATCTCTTCGAGTTAGCATAGAGGTGAATTATTTCTATTATCTTATTCTCTTTTGACATTATTATGATTATGTTGAAAAGATTTGTATATGCATGATGTTGATTTAGTACTATCTTAAATGGGAATTATTTCTGAATGTTGTTTGACTATACTCCCTTATAATTTGTGGGAGAATGTTTTCTACTCTTGGTGAGAGAGATGTTTTAAGATTGGATGGTTGGACACATCTTTATGGTTAATATTTTTTTTCTTCTAGTTGAAGAAATAAATTGAGATACCATACTTACAGGATTGGGTAAGTAGGTAGTGTTTTGGTAAGATTGAGCTACAATATTTTCTTTTTACTTTAGGAAGGTAAATAAGAGTTTTTGAGATGATAGCTTTCAAATTTTCAATTTTGACCTTTTTAGAGTCACTACTTGATCTAATTTGTGATTTTTAGACCACGTAAAGTGATAAACCTTGATTTATAAATTAAATTATATACTAAGAATTATAAGTTGATTATAATTAGTATAATATTATTCACATTTGCATAGATTTATACTAAGATTTTTTGTTTAATGCATGTTATTTTAAAGAGATATTTTATACCTTTCACTGAAAGCAAGTCGGGTATATGAGGTGCAGAATAGATTATCAATCTAGAGGTTGGAATAAAATTATAACTTGTTGTGTGCTAGTTGAGCAAGTAGGAGATATAATTTTTTTTTAATTTCCCTATAAGGTTGAAAGAATGAATTGATTCTTGACCTATGTATGTTATGTTAATTTTAACATTAATTTATCTTAATAGTGAAATATGATACTAGTTATGTGTGCCTAGTAGTAGCTTAATACAATTGTAGATTGATTGTATGATCTATTTTGTATGTATGAGAATACATCTAGAATAATTTAACTTATAGCTTTTATTTCAATGATCTCATAGCATAAAATTGTGATTCTTTGAAAACATTATGCACAATTTAAGATCATTAGGTTGTGAAGACCTAAGAGAAGAGTGGTGAATTAGGAACATGAGTTTTGAGAGATAGGGAGGTATCCTACTTAGCTTCACATTAACTTAGATTATTAATATTGATTTGGATCAATAGATGAACTTGTCAAATCCAAGATTTGATAGGTACAACTTATCAAATTTAGTCATATGATCATATGCATGTATACGGTGGACAAAGATTCCATATGGATGAGTATTCCATGTTTTTATATATTTATATTTACCCTTATTATTCATCATCATACTTGTTAGGAGCTCTATGGAGGAGTAATAGTATTGACATATTATACTTATTTGAAGTTACTTGGAGTAGCAATAGTATTAACATATACACATTATTCTTTCTAGACTCCCTAATTACTTTTATCTAGGATGAGAAAAACACTCTCTAAGATAGAGAGATGTGTTGAGGGTTGGAATATTTTGTGAAAATCTCCTTGGTTATTTATTTTGGCTTTCATAATGATCTTGTGTTCTCTCAGAAGATCTATGAAATTTTCACTAAGACATATGGGACATTTCAAGGTAATAAAAGTGGTTAGTCCTTTAGTATATAGGTTTATATTGAATATTATAGAACCTAGGGTGGTCATGACATAATTAGTCAGAGCAAATAATATTTACAAATATGTTTTCTTAAGTTGGGAGATGTTATTGAGTAGGGTCTTTTGGGACTAATAATCTAGAAATAATGCAATTTGGAGGAACTACAGTGAATTCTACATTTATTTTTCTATTTATTTTCTTAGTTTTATATTGTATATCATGTTATTGTTTCACTAAGAAATGTTTTTATTGAGAACTTATCTTTGAATAATAGTCATCAGGGATGATGACTAGCTTTAGTGGAAAAGGATGTTACCTCCTGATTCTTTGCCAAACAAACCTGCTAGATTATTTGTGGATAACTAAAATTAATAAATTTATATTTTTTTATATTTATGACTAAGGTTGAGATTTGTGCTATTTAAAGATAATATAATATTTCTTAGTTTGGATGATAATACATGAGTACTTATTATGAACTAGTTTATGCATGTGTTTATATTTTAAGCACATTAATGTATTGATTTAGTTATATATATTATTGCTTATTATTAATCATATAATAAGATCTAATGAATTGCATATTGTGAGGTGAATGTAGGAGAATTCTTCCCTCGAGTGTACTAGAGGGAGAGAATCATTGGACATGGTACTATAGATGGAGACACCTAGGTCAATAGAGAGCTAGTAGAAATTTGCACACATAGAGTAGTTATTCATGGTATAAATACATTTAATTGATTATCATGTGTTTCATTATTGTTTATAATATAATTTTCTATGGTTTTATAGTATAGGTAAATGTCATGCCATTAATACACATAAAATTTAAAATTTAAAATATGGAGTATTTATGACTTTAGAAATTGCCATTTAATTACAAAGAGATATTAAAATATTAAATTTGGGCATAGTGGGTAAATATTATTTTGGTTTGGGTTACCAAATATGTTTATCTAAAATTCCATATTATTTTGAAAGATAAATAAATAATTTTTTTTAATGAAATAAAATAAAAAGCAAAACTAGAGATTAAATATTTAAAAAAAAAGATAAAAGAAATAAGTACATTTAAATGATTAAAATAAAAATATAAAATAAAAAAACAAGCAAACAAATAAATAAAATAATTATTTTCTTTAAAAGAAAAAGGTCAAGTATAAAAATAAATAAAACTCTCTTAAAAATAAAAAGGAAGCCCTGCGCCTATCATATATAGGTGGAGAGTTAAGACAAAAAATATATAGAAGGAAAGACAATAAAAAGTATCAAAAAGGAGAAAGGAGGAAGAGGTGAGAGAAGAGGGGCACAACTTTGGAGAGGAGACCAAAAAGGAAGTAATTGACAAGGTTTTTGAAAGAAGATAGGATTACATGGTAAGTGCTATAAATTTATTTTTAATTAGTCACTCAGTCCATTAATTTTGTGCTTAGAAGAATTATTGAATGTTTGATTGCTACATGTTTGAGTAGAAAATGAAAATAAATACTTTAAATTCATTAAGTCTATAATATATATTCTTTTGTTCCCAAGCATCAAACTACCAGCTCATAGATTAAAGTTTTAGTGAGGATTCACCTGTAGAAAACCAATGCCACCATGAGGAAAATGGATATTTAAATTAGATTATAATAATTAAAATAATTTTCAAACTATTATTAAACATGCTTTAATTATATTAAAGTCTGCTAATAATATAAGTTTTTGAAAAATAGCTATGGCATCACCCTTTTACATATATTTATTTTTCCAAAATATTATTACCTATGGCATCACCTGATTGTTCACCCTATGAAATTCACTTCTGACAAACTACTTTCTTGGCGTTGAACCATATATATGAACTAGTTGTTTGTATTTTGCTAAAAAATAGGAATTTCCCTATAAGGCATCACCTAACTCAAGTTTGTCTAGCCATATAACTAGCATTTTAGTTAGCTAGTATTTCTATTTATCTTTGACATCATCCCTTTTGATTCATGGTCTAATAATTTAAATAGATAGATATTAATTTAAATCATTGCATCTCTAAAAGGCATCACTCTATTTATCTTTAACCACCTAGTTGGGATTTTAGGAACTTTGGAACTAATTTGATGACTCTTCAGATCACCTTATTTTTCATTCTAGCCAACTAAGATTTATAAAATATCTATTATAAATTGGGTTCATATATATAAGGACTTTATTATGATTTTTTTTGCATAAAATTTATATATTTATATGTTGTCAAAATAACTAGATTAATAGCCACGCTTAGGGATATGAGTGGTGTCACCGTATACCCAACTACAATAAAAATCCATAAAAGTCTTGTTTTATGATGTCTTTAATAGATGTATTAAGAGTGTAATGTGTAACGAATCATTATAGGTATAGAGTGAACTTGTTATATAATAATATGATTTGAAAATTGATATATAATATTGTGAACCATATCAAAAAGTAGATTACATATAGATAACTAATCTATCTTATTATGTGGAGAAGGTAGATGGATATAAAGTTAGATATATGTATTAATAAATTTATATATGGTAATGCCAGATAATATATCAATATCTTGCTCTAATATATCCACAAGAGTTTTTTGGTAGTAAATATTGGCACTTAATTGAAAGTTATTTTACCTTTGGGATTGGTTATGAGCCTAGTACATAACATGGTACACATGTTTAGATATATTTATGCTAATATATAATTATGTATTTTGTTACATTTAATTAGGTTATATATAACTTGGGCTATGAAATAATTATGGAATTTTTTGATCCTTAGAAGTTGATAATTATATAGTTTTATCAAATGTAGAGTAGATTGATCATATGAGTTGAATGGTTGAACAAAAATACTCTCTATTGTGAGTTAAACTTTGTGGATCTTTTATATCTTTTATTATATAAAAAAACTATTAAATAGAGTTTGGTAATATATCAAGTTATGTGTTTATGACATACAGTAAAATCAAAACATGGGGTAGACTATTTTAATTAATATTCTTAGGTGAAATATTAACTAAAAAGTTAAAGGATAAATTAAAGTTAGTTTAGAAAAATGATTGCTCATAAACCTCAAATATAAACTGATTGTGAAACTAGATTACTTGTATTTCAGTAAAATGAAGTTCTAGGTTTCTCTAACTATAGTATGCAAAAGTGTGTTTCCATGTATTTTATAACTAATTCATTAGTTAACTTTCTATGCTTAATAGTTACAATTAATACACTAAACCATGGTTTAGAGATTGCATAACATTAGAATACTTACATGTGGTGTACATTAGGAAGTGTAAGTACTGGTATATAGGGATTATACCTATAAATTATTAGATGATTTAAATAATTCATTAAGCTTCATAGGAATCAAGTAGTATAACCTTTGGAATAATCTCATAGAAGTAAATGATTTAATAGGATAATAGGTTATCTGACTCATTATTAGTAGTGTAAATGGCTTTTAGTCATATGTATTCAGTATGGGATACTTGTGTGAATTACATACTATGAGTGTGTTAAATATATATTTATACTTATTTCATAATGGTGGATTATGATGTATGTTTTTTGAGATACCTTGGTAAGATTGTATGTAGAATATACCCAGATAGTATAATACTTTACTATTTACTTTTTATTATCTTTATGGACCAATTGATTCTTGAAATTCATAAGTTTGGTTTATGTGGTGTTATATAGTTGGAAACCTATGATAGTATTGGATATCATAGGGTACTACAGTATAAATGTATGTTGTACCCATATGGTACTATAGTTATTATACCTAACTCATATCTACATTTGTCTATATACTATATACTTACTAATTCTTATTTTGGATAGCATGTGGTTTTACAGTTGGTAGGCTTGTGTATGCATGCATGAAACTCTAAGAATTTAGTAAATAATATGTTATAATGTTATTATTTTCTATGGGAATGATGTTTTGCTTTATTATATATAGTTACTAGTATAATGCTTATGTTTTTATGTGTTTGAGACTACTTCATATGATTGAGTGTGAAAAATTAGTAGTTAAATCTTAGAACACTAGATTATGATAATATGGGTTACCATAGGGTGTATATAATTAGAAACCAATTATATTATTTGAAATGTGCAGCTACATTATATGTTTACCTGAGTGGTATATTTTTAATCATTATTTTTAGTATGGGATAGAATATTATGAAAAATTCATACATAATTTAGATGGAATTAATGTATGTTATTATTACTCCTATGTATAAAATTTCATAGTAGGATGTAAGTTGATGAATCTTTTAGTTTAATTTGTATTTAACCAATCTGCATTGTTGATGCAGAGTAAGGAGTGAGAGGAACTTAATTGGTTTATTGATATTGAAATGTTAGATGAAGTCGGTCCTATCAAGTGGTGTGTATGAACTTGATTGATCTAGATCATTATATATGTATTATATATAAAAATTTGGGCCAATGTATTTTTAGTGAGACATTATCATTTAATGAGAATGGTTTACATGTATGTATGATATCTTGTAATAGATCAAGTTTTCTATGGTACACTGCATGTTTAGTTAGAAATCATACAACACATGGGTACTAGCTTGTCTCTCTAGATTCCCACACCATCACTATCTACTCATCCATGAAGGGAGGGCCATATCTTGATAAAATTAGTGTGGAGGATCATTGGTCCATGGTTGGTGTAAAAACACTCTTGGATGATGCTATCCCTCCCCATAATAGTACTACTTATTGAGATGAACACTTGAGATTATTACAGATACTAGAGATTCCAAAAAACTCATGCTTTGGGGAGCCATGCATATAAATTATGTAAACTATATTAGACTAAATATTACTATTGAGTATTATCATGAAGAACTATAATTACTTATTATTATATATTAATAGCCATGATTACAGAGTTTTATTAGTCATGGTTGACTTGTTGCATTACTTTCTATATCTATTTTATAAAGCATTGTCATTACATTAGATTTTTGTGATATAAAATGAAATGTGTATTTATTGTTATTACCAAAGTATATATGTGATATATGTTATACTATTCAGATGTAGTCTACTTGTAAATATATGATTAATTTAAAAAAAAAAAATGTTCATGTATTTCTATGTCCAACCCAAGAGGATTGTTACATGTGGTATCAAAGTTGTGACTAAAATTTTAGGACCAAATGAGTCCATTAGAATTTTCATGTCTTTTGTTCATCCATTGGAACCTAGTGTCATGAAGTATTGCACTAGAATTTGGATGTGTGGTATCTCAGTGTGGAACCATGTTGTACCATGATTGGAGTTTTGTGACTTTCATAAAATGTGTGTGGGGCATTAAGTGTGCACCTTTTAGAGCACTCATACCCATTTGAGTTGTTTAGGAGATTATATTATTGAGTGTCTCATTACTGATGGTTATATTTGAGACTTGGGTAGATGTGTATATAATATAGTTCATGAGTTATGGATAAAAGCTTCCTACCATAGTTTTATCACTTAGATTGAACACCTTGAGTATGATTACATCTTTGTCATTGAGGTTTGTGAGTGTTTAATAATTTTAGGATTCTTTTATTAAATTTATGTGCTTTAGTTTTTGTATCTTATTTACTAAACCTAGGAGTGGTAAATCTCATAATTACATTTTTTTTATTTTAGTACCACCTAGGGCAGTGGAAAATCTTCTAAGTAGAGAGTAGATATATTTCTTGATAACTCCTTTGTGTTAGTAGTTACCTTATGAAAATTTCACTCTTAAGATATGTGGTTTAGGAAAAAGTGTCATCTCTTCGAGTTAGCATAGAGGTGAATTATTTTTATTATTTTATTCTCTTTTGACATTATTATGATGCTTCTAAAAAGAGTTGTATATGAATGATATTGATTTAGTATTGTCCTAAATGGGAATAATTTTTCAATGTTGTTTGACTCTACTCCCTTGGAATTTATGGGAGAATGTTTTCTACTCTTGGTGAGAGAGAAGTTTTAAGATTGGATGGACAGACAAATATTTATGCTTAGTATTTTATTTCTTCTAGTTGAAGAAATAAATTGAGATACAATAATTACAATATTGGGTAAGTAGGTAGTGTTTGGAAATATTGAGTTGTGGTATTTTCTTTTTACTTTGGGAAGGTAAATAGGATTTTTTATATGATAGCTTTTGACTTTTCAATTTTGACCTTTTTAGAGTCACTACTTGATCTAATTTTTTATTTTTAGAAAACGTAAAGCGATAATCCTTGATTTATAAATTAAATTATATAATAATAATAATCATAAGTTGATTATAATTAGTATAATATTATTTACCCTTGCATATATTGATAATGAACTCTTTTCTTGATTGCATGTTGTTTCAATGAGATATTTTATACCTTTCATCAGAAGAAAGAAGGGTATAGGATATGTAGAACAAATTGAAAATCTAGAGGTTCGATTAAACTTTTAACTTGTTGTGTGATAGTTGAGAAAGTAAGAGATATTATTTTGTTTATTTCCATATAAAGTTGTAAGAATGGTGTGATTCTCGACCTATGTATGCTATGTTAATTTTAACATTAATTGGTCTTAACTATGAAACATGATACCATTTATGTGTGGCTAGTATTAGCTTAATACAATTATAAATTGATTGTATGATATATTTTGTATGTATGTTAATACATCTAGAATAATTTAGCATATAGCTTTGCTTTCAAGGATCTGATATCATAAAATTATGATTGTTTGAAATAATTGTACACATTTAAAGATCATTAGGTCATGGAGACCTAAGGGAAGAGTGATAAATTGAGAACATGATTTTTAATCAATAAGATGCTATCTTACTTAGCCTTACCTTAACTAAAATTATTGTTACTGAGTTGGATTGACAGATAAACTTGTCAAATTTATGATTTGATAGGCAAAACTTATCAAATTCAGTTGTATGGCCATATGCATATATACAGTGGACATAGATTACATATAAGTGAGTATTTCATGAGTTTTGTATACTTGTATTTACCATTCTTATTCATCATCATACTTTTCAAGAGGTTCATGGAGTAATGATAATATTGACATGTTATACTTATCTAAAGTTCCCAAAAGTAGCGATAGTATCAACATATACACATTATTCTTTCTAAACTCCCTAATTATTTTTCTCCAAGATGAGAAAAACACTCTCTAGGATGGAGAGATGTGTTGAGGGTTGGAATAATTTTTTAAACTCTCCTTGGTCATATATTTTGGCTTGCATGATGATCTTATGTGCTCTCAAAAGCTCTATGAAATTTTTAATAAGACATATGGGACCCTTGAAGGTAATAGAAGTGGTTAGTCCTATAGTATATAGACTTGTATTGATGATTATGGACCCCAAGGTGGTCATGATAGAATCAACTAGATTAAATAATATTTTCAACCATGTTTGCTTAAGTTGGGAGACATTATTGAGTAGGTCTTGTGGGACAAATAATCTAGAAATAGTGTATCTTGGAAGAACTACGGTGAGTTCCATAGGTAATTTTCTATTTATTTTCTTAGTTTGATATTATATATCATGTTATTACTTTAATAATATTTTTTTAATTAAGAACTTAACTTTGAATAATATTCATCAGGGATGATGACTAGATTTAGGGGTTAAGGATGTTACATCCTGATTCATTTCCAGATAAATTTGATAGATTATTCATGGATAACTACAACTAGCACATTTATATTTGGTTATATTTTTTACTAAGCTTAATATTTATGCTATTTAAAGATAATATAATGTTTCTTAGTTAAGATGACAATACACGATTGCTTATTATGAACTAGTTTATGTATGTATTTATATTTTAACCAAATTAATATATTGATTTGGTTATATATATTATTACTTATGATTATCATGTGAGAAGATATAAAAACTTGTGTATTATGAGGTGGATGAAGCAAAATTCTTCCCTCAAGTATACCAGAGGGAGAGTATTATTAGAGAGGGTGTTTTAGATGGAGACATCACAGGTCGACAGAGAACTGATAGAAACCTACACACACAAAGTAGTTAGTTATGTTAGAAATGAATTTAATTAATTATTAAGTGTTGAATTATTGATTAGGATATCATTTTATATGGTTTTATATTATAGATAAATGTCATGTCATTAATAAACATAAAGGCAAAAATTTAAAATACTGAATATTTATAAATTTAGAAATTACCATTTAATTACTTAGAGATATTTAAAGGTTAATTTGGGGCATAGGGGGTAAGTATTATTTGGGTTCAGATTACCAAATATGTTCATAAAAAATTACTAATTATTTTGAAAGCTAAATAAATAGATAAATAATTATTTTTCATGAAATAAAATAAAAATCAAAACTAGAGATTAAATATAAAAAGAAGATAAAAGATAAAATAAATAAATAAATATATAAATAAAATATTTTTTGAAAATAAAAAGGAAAAGTATAAAAATAAATAAAACTCTCTTAAAAACAAAAAGGAAGCCTTGTCCCTATCACATATAGGTGGAGAGTTAAGGCAGAAAAATATATAGAAGGAAAATTTTAACAATTATTGAAAAGGATAAAGGATAAAAAGGTGAGAGAAGAGGGGTGCAAATTTTGAGAGGAGACCAAAAAGGAAGCAAGTGACAAGGTTTTTGAAAGAAGATAAGATTACCAGATAAGTGTTGTAAATTGATTTCCAATTAATCCCTTAGTCCATTAATTATGTGCTTAGTGAAATGATAGAATGTTTGTTTGCTGCATGTTTGGTAGAAAATGAAAATAAATACTTAAAATTTATTAAGTCTAAAATATATATTTTCCTTTGTTCTTGGGCATCAAACTACCAGCTCATAGATTAAACTTTTGGTGAGGATTCCCCTATAGAAAAGTGACACCACCATGAGGAAGGTGTATATTTAAATTAGATTCTAATGATGAAAGGAATTTATATACTATTATTGACCATGTTTTAATTATTTTAAAGTCTGATAATAATAATGGTTTGTCAAAAATAGCTATGGAATCACCTATTTACTTATATTTATTTTGATGGAATATTATTACCTATGGTGTCACTAGATTTTTCACCTTGTGGAATTCATTTCTGACAAACTATTTGCTTGGAATTGACCCATATATATGAAATGGCTATTTGTATTTTGCTAAAAATTAGAATTATCCTGGTAAGGTATCACCTAACTCAAGCTTTTCCAGTCATATAACTGAGATTTCAGTTAGCTGGTCTCTCTAATAATCTTTGGCATCATCCCTTTTGAATCATGGTCTAAACATTTAAACAGACAAATATTAATTTAAATCATTATGTCTCTAAAAGGTGTCACTCTATTTATCCTTACCCACTTGTCTAAGATTTTTAGAACTTTGGACCTGATTTGATAACTCTTCAGATCACCCTATTTTTCATTCTAGCCAACTAAGATATATAAAATCTTTACTATAAATTGGGTTGAGATATATTAGGTCTTTATTATTAATGATTTTCCATATAATTTATATATTTCTATATTGTCAAAACAAATGGATAAATATTCAAGCTTAGGGAGATGAGTGGCATTGCCATATACCCAGCTACAATAGAAATTCATAAAAGTCTTGTTTTATGATGTCTTTAATAGTTGTATTAAGAGTGTAATACGTAGTGAATCATTTTTTTTATAGAGTAAACTTATGTAATAATATGATTTGAAAATTCATATATAATATTGTACACCATATCAAAACATAGATTACATATAGATAACTAATCTATCTTATTATGTGGTGAAGACAAACGGATATAAAGTTAGATATATGTATTAATAAAGTTATTTACCATAATTCTAGAAAAATTATCAATATCTTGCTATGATATATCCACAAGAGTTTTGTCATAGTAAATATTATCTCTTAATTGAGAGTTATTTTATTTTTGATATTGATCATAAACCTAGTACATACCATGGTACACATGTTTAGATATATTTTTGATAATATATATTTATGTATTTTGTTACATTTAACTAGGTTATATATCACTTAGGATATAAAATAATTGTGGAATATTTTGATCCTTGGAAGTTAATTAATTAGATAGTTTGGTCAAACATAGAGTGGATTGATCATACAAGTTGAATAGTTTAACACAACTAATCTCTATTGTGAGTTAAACCATGTGGAGCTTTTAGATCTTGTATTATATAAAAAAACATTACATAAAGTTTGACAATATATCAAGTTATGTGTTTATAACTCATAGTGCAGTCAAAACATGGGGTAGATTCTTTTAATTAATATTCCCAAGTGAAATATTAAATGATAATATAAAGGATCAATTAAAGTTAGTTTAGCAAAATTATTGCTCATAAACCTCCAATATAAACTGATTGTGAAACTAGATTACTTGTATTTCATGAAAATGAAGTTCTAGGTCTCTCTAACTATAATATGCAAAAGTGTGTTTCTATGTATTTTATAACTACTTCATTAGTCAACTTTCTATGCTTAGTAGTTATGATTAAAACACTACACTATGGTTTAGAGATTGCATAGCATTGGAATACTTACATGTGGTGCACATTAGGATGTTCAAGTACTAGTATATAAGGATTATACCTATAATTTATTAGATGATTTAAATATCATTAAGTTTCAAAGGAATCAAGAACTATAACTTTTGAAATAACCTTATAGAAGCAAATGAATAAATAGGATAATGGGTCATCTAACTCACTATTAGTAATGTGAATGACTGCTAGTCATATGTATTTAATATGAAATACGTATGTGAATTACATATATATATATATATATATATATATATATATATATATTGCATAATGGTGCATTATGATGCATGTTTTTTAAGATATCTTGATAAGATTATATGCAAAATATACCCAAATGGTATAATACTTTACTATTTTCTTGTTATTATCTACATGGACTAGTTGAGTATTGAAATTTATAATTTTGGTTTATATGTTTTATGTAGCTGGAAACCTATGATGGTATGGAATATCATAGGGTACTAAAATATAAAATTATATTATATCTAGATGGTACTTATTGTAGTTATTATACCTAACTCATATCTACATTTATCTATATATTGTATACATACTAGTTATTAATGTAGATAGTGTATGGTTTTACAGTCGGTAAAATTGTGTATGCATGCATGCATCTCTAATAATTTAGAAAATATTATGTTGGAATGTTATTGTTTTACATGGGAATGATGTTTTTTCTTTATTATATATAGTTAATGGTATAATGCTTGTGTTTTTATATATTCAAGACTACTTCCTATGATTGAATCTGGAAAACTGGTAGTTAAATCATAGAACACTAGACTGTGGTAATATGATTTGTCATAGGGTTTACATAATTGGAAACCAATTATATTATTTGAAATGTGTAGTTAAATTTTATGTAGGTGGTATATTTATAATCATTATTTTTAGTATGGGATAGAATATAATGAAAGATTCATGCATATGTTAGACGGACTTAAAGTATGTTGTTGTAACTCTTATGTATAGCATGTTGTATTAGGATGTAAGCTGATGAATCTTGTGGTTGAATTTGTATTTGACCAATCTGAATTGTTAATGTGGAGTAAGGAATGAGATACACTTCATTTGCTTACTAGCATTTTAATCTTAGATGAAGGCGGTCTTATCAATTGGTGTGTAAAAACTTGATTGATCTAGGTCGTTATATATATATATATATATATATATATATATATATATATATATATATATATATATAATTTGTAAAACTTTGAGCTAAAATATGTTTGGTAAGACATTATCATTTTATGAGTATGGCTTTCATGTATGTGTGATATCTTGTGATAGATAAAGTTTTATATGATACATTGCATATTTAGTTAGTTAGAAATCATACAACACATGGGTAGTAGCTTTTCTCTCTATATTCCCATGTCATCACTATCTACTCATCCATGAAAGAAAGGTCATTTATTAATAGGATTAGTGTAGGAGATCATTGGTCTATTTTTGGTGTGAAAAAATTCTTAAATGATGCTCTCCCTCCCCATAGTAGTACTACTTATTGAGATGAACACTTGAGATTATCATAGATACTAGAGAATCTGAGAAACTCATGCTCTAGGGAGTTAGGTATATAAACTATATACATAGTATTAAACTAAATATTACTATTGAGTATTGTTATGAAGAATTATAATTACTTATTATTATATGTTTACAATGGTGATTATAGAGTTATATCAACTGTGGTTGAGTTGTTAGGTTGTGGAGCTAAAAGCTTCAACTATTGCAGACATGGAGGAGGTTGCTGAGTTTCAAGGAGACCGGCATCAGTAGGGTATAGTGCAAAAGGCAACCGACATCAGCAAGTGTGAACTGAAGACAAATGGCATTGGCAGGAGGTTGGTCGACATCGGTCACCTCCAGGCAGATAGAGACCAACGTCGGTCACCTGTGGTAGTTCCAAAACTGTTCATTACATGAACAGTTAGTTCATTGAACTAAGTGTTTGAATGTTAAGGGCTAATTATAGTCTCGAGCTACATGTCTAATTATTGTAAATTAAAAGTCTAAGTTATTGTTTAAGTCTGGGATCTATTTATAGACCCATTGGCATGTATTGTAATTAAGGCAAGAAAAGGATTTCTTCCAGTTGTAGGATCTTGGTCAGTAGGTGTGCAAGGCCACGTTTGAAGATCTACATGTGTAAGTATGATCGTTTGAGTTGCAAGTTGTTGCAAGCTTGTGGGAGATCTACTTGAAGTACTTTAGAGTACTTGTGTACTGGCAGGGTTATTACTAACTAGTTGGAGGTGAACACCAATTCGGTGTGTGAGTTGTGTGTTGGGACTATTTTTGGTAGGAGAGTGAACTCTTGATTGAGAATTACTGGGAGCCCTTGAGGTGTGGGAAGCCTTATAGAGGTGGAAGAAGAAATGGCATCTTCTTTATTTTATTTTCTTTTTGGATGAGTATTAATACAAGATTGTGTATTATCTCTCATATTCTGTGCTATTTGTGAATTCTAGTTACTTATTGCTTCTGGATAATTCTGCATGTTTAATTGCTTGTATTTGGTAATCATATTGTGCTCTTTTTGAGGAGCAAGATCTTAACAAGTGGGATCAAAACATGTGTGTTGTTCCTGATTCCCCATCAATTGGTATCAGAGCTTTTGGTTGGGATACTAATAGATTAGATTAGATCTGGTTAGTGTGTGTTGATTATAGGTTACTCATAGGGGTTTCTGTTTGAGTGGGAGTAGAGCAATGGCAGAAGAAAGTAAGCTATGAATGGAGAAGTTTAATGGCAAGAACTATCAATTATGGAGGATGCAGATTAAAGATTATCTGTATCAAAAAGATTTGTACTTACCATTGGGTGGGGTTGATTGCAAGCCTTGAGATATGAAGGATGAAGAATGGGAGGTTCTTGATCGGAAGGCTCTGGAATCTATAAGGTTGAGTCTTGCATCGTTTGTGATTTCTAACTTATCACACGCTAAGACAATGGTAGAGTTGATGGAATCTTTGGCAAATTTATATGAAAAACCTTTAGCTTCGAATAAGGTATTTTTTATGAAGCAATTATTTAATTTAAAAATGTTGGAAGGTGGATCTGTGCATAGTCATCTTAGTGATTTCCATGGTTTGGTAAACCAGTTAAATTTAGTCAATATTGTTTTTGATGATGAAATTAAGGCTCTCTTAATCTTATGCTCATTACCTAAAAGTTGGGAGAGTTTGGTAATGGCAGTTAGTAATACTACGTCTACTTCAAAAATCTTAAAAGCGGATGATGTTGTGAGTGTAATCTTGAATGAAGAGATTCACAGGAAAAGTACAAGTGAATCATCAAGGAATGCTTTGAGTGTGGAAAGCAGGGCAAGGCAAAGAGAGAAGATCGAGCATGGGAGATCAAGGTCAAAGATAGGTAGGAGATCCAAGTCTAGGTATGACAGAATAACCTGCTAGAAATGTGGAAAGCAAGGGCACTTAAAGAGAGATTGTTGGTTGGGTGAAGATCAGCATGAAGGACATGAAGAAGAAGTAGATGTTGTAGATTTTGTTGCACAGGATGCTCTAGTATGTTCCTTAGATAAAGTAGAATCTTGAGTTTTAGATTCTGGTGCCTCTTTTCATGCATCCCCAAATAGGGAATTTTTTCATGAGTATGTCTAGGGAGACTTTGGAGAAATTTGTTTAGGGGATGGTAAGCCTTATCAGATGGTTAGCAAAGGGAAAGTGAAGCTGAAATTGCAGACAAGTAACACATGGGTGTTGAAGGAGGTCATGCATGTCCCAGTTCTAGAGCAAAATTTGATTTCTGTAAGAAGTTTGGGTGATGAGTGTTGCATAGTAACTCTCACAGTGGACTCTTGGAAGGTTACCAAGGGTGCACTTGTTGTAGCAAGAGGTAAAAAAGTAGGTATGCTTTATCTATCTACTTATATTACTGATTCTCTTTCTGGGTTATCTACTTTAGCTGTAGATTCAAAGATGTGGCTTAATAGGCTTGGTCACATGAATAAGAAGGAGATGCATGTTCTTGAGTCAAAGGGTATGCTTTCAGATTTGAAAAGCATGAATCAAGATTTCTGTATGTAGAAGAAGAAAGTGATGTTTCTTGAGGAATCTGATGTTCATGACAAGAACAAGAAAGTCTTGGTTTTCAAGGAGAAGGTGACGGACAGAGATCAGCGAAAGGGGCTAAAGAATTCTAAGCAGAGCAAGGGTGATTTAGATAAGGGTTTGATCCAAAAGGAGCTCGCAGGTAAAAGTCATTTCTCACAAGAAAAACACAGAGACTGACGTTGGCTAGAAAAATGACGTCAGCGTCCAGACAGGGACCAATGTCGGCTATGTACAGACCAATGTCGGTGACTCAGGGATAGATAAACACCAGTGTCGATCAGGAGAAACTAACATCAGTGATGAGGTAGTTGCATAAAACTGACGTCGGTCAAGTGCAGACTGAGATGTGACTAACATCGGTCACTGAGACAGATTTTGGGTAGACAGCAAGCTGTCAAGGAGTCTCAAGTGCCCATATGGAGGACTTAAAGGGCATGTAAACCTCAAATTTGTCATTTCCTTTCTTTACACTACTTGTTGCTCACTGATGGTAAAGAACCAAGAAGTTATTAAAAAAGTAGAGCAGGTAGATCTAGGAAACAGTAGGAGCTTGGCATGGATGAAGGATGTGATTCCTTAGAGGAGAACCAAATAGGAGTTTTGGGTGGAGTTGCTAGCTGGAAGGAAGCACTGAGAGATGAATGGATGTTCAGGATAAAGAAGAGTGAAAATGGACATGTGAGACGGAAGGCCTGGGTATATGGTCTTGAATAAGCTGCAAGACAATGGAGGTTTGATCATTGTGTGTCTCTTTACCAGGTTGGATAATATTAGCTACATTATCTTGTTACTGTATGATGTGCTTGTTGTAGGGTTACATATACAGGGAGTTGCTGAACTAAAGGTAAAGCTAGTTCAGAAGTATGTCATGAGGAATCTGAGAGCAGTAAGATTCTTTGGCATGAGTGTGTTCTAGGGACATGGAAGGTCACAAGTTGACTTTGTTTCAGGATGATTGTGTGAGACTGGTTAACACGCTGATGGTTGGACAGTTCTATGAACAGTGTCTTGATTCACATAATGAGGTTAAGTACATGGTATGTACTAGACCTGAGTTTTCCCAAGCAGTGGGAGTTGTCAAAAATTTGGAGCCAATCTGGGAAAGAAGCACTAGAGGGCAGTTTAGTGGATTCTTAGAGGGACCAACAGCAGGTCGACATGCTATGCAGGGTCAAGTTCTTTTCTACATGGGTTTGTAGATGTGGATGTGGTAGGTGATTTGGATGATAGGTAGTGCACCACATGATTTGTGGTGGTTGGTCTTCAAGAGTGATCTTGAAGAGGGATACAGAGCCAAGGGCACAAACTAGATGATGTATAAGTACAGGTACAATTACAGCTATTTATCTCCAAGTGGGAGATTGTTAGGTTGTGGAGCTAAAAGCTTCAACTATTGTAGACATGGAGGAGGTTGTTGAGTTCTAGGGAGACCGACGTCGGCAGAGTATAGTGTAGAAGGCAACTGACATCAGCAGGTGTTAACTGAATACAATCAACATTGGCAGGAGGTTGACCGACGTCGGTCACCTCCAGGCAGATAGGGACTGACGTTGGTTTCCTGTGGCGGTTCCAGAACTATTTATTGCACGGATAGTTAGTTCATTAAACCGAGTGTTTTCATGTTAAGGGCTAATTATAGTCTCGAGCTGCATGTCTAATTATTATAAATTAGAAGTCTAAGTTATTATTTAAGTCTGGGATCTATTTATAGACCCATTGGCATGTATTGTAATTAAGGCAAGAAAAGGATTTCTTCTAGTTGTAGGATCTTGGTTAGCAGGTGTGCAAGGCCACATTTGAAGATCTACATGTGTAAGTATGATCATTTGAGTTACAGGTTGTTGCAAGCTTATGGGAGATCTACTTGAAGTACTTTAGAGTACTTGTGTACTGGCAGGGTTATTACTGACTAGTTGGAGGTGAACACCAATTATGTGTGTGAGTTGTGTGTTGGGACTATTTTTGGTAGGAGAGTGAACTCTTGATTGAGATTTACTGGGAGCCCTTGAGGTGTGGGAAGCCTTATAGAGGTGGAAGAAGAAGCGGCATCTTCTTTATTGTATTTTCTTTCTGGATGAGTATTACTACAAGATTGTGTATTGTCTCTTATATTCTGTGTTATTTGTGAATTCTAGTTACTTATTGCTTCTGGATAATTCCGCATGTTTAATTGCTTGTATTTGGTAATCATATTGTGCTCTTTTTGAGGAGAAATATCCTAACAAGTGGGATCAGAATAGATGTGTTGTTCTTGATTCCCCATCATGATTTGTATTAATTTCTATATCCATTTTATGAAGCATTGTCATGACATTAGAGTTCTGTGATATAAAATTTAATGTGTACTTATTGTTATCACCCAAGTATATATGTGATCTCTATTAGATTCTCAGGATGTAGTCTACTTGTATATGTTTGCTTTATTTAAGAAAAATGTTTACGTATTTTTATGTCTAACCCAACAAGGTTATTACATGAAATATAAGAAACTTATGCACTTATGATATACTTTTTATGTACATGGAACCTAAAGTACATATATATTTATTTATAATGGCTTGGATATTATAGAAATACCCCTCAAATCATGGTGTACATAAAAATAATGACTGATTTGCCCAGAATGATAACTCTTATGATTTTTATAACTACTCAAACATAGTTATAGAATGTTAAAAACATTGAAATAAATATATATTAAAAAACAACAGAGTAATTTTTTTTTTCATGGAAATGAAAAATTCAATCTAAAACCCTTAGGTTAAAGATTAATCCTAGAGAAATGTGCAATCAAATCCTAAAAATGATGATCTAATTTATCTTTAGTGTATGGGAATCATGAATTCATATGAAATCTTAAGACAAAAACCATAAAATTAATATTCAAGAAGGAAATGGGTTAAATAATATGTTATACCCAAATTTTGATTAAATAATATCATATAGGTATAAAAAATTGAAAGGTGATTCAAATTGTAATATATGGTATTCAATCATAAATCTAAATGTAAATAAAAAATAATTGAAATTTATTGAAAAGTAATATATGCTAAATATAGTAAGCACAACCAATAATAGGATACTTAAATTTTATGATTTCTAGTCAAATGTAGCAAATATCTAATAGTGGAAAACAAGATAAAATAGGCTTGTGATAGCTCAAGTCTCTAAATAGAGTTTGTGACTATGTTTGGAGAAGTCTACACTCCTTGGATAGTTACACAGTGCAACCTTGTCCATTCACTATGGATTTGTCTGCTATGAAAGTGATGAAATTATAATTACTCTAACACTTGCACCTATATTTTGTAGGAGTGTTGAGATATATAAAATCTCTATTTTAAATAGGGTTGAGATATATAATGTCTTTAATATGAATGCTTTTGCATAGAATTTATATATTTGTATATTGTCAAAACAATTGGATTAACAGCCAAGCTTAGGGATACAAGTGGTGCCACTGTATACCTAGCTACAATAGAAATTCATAAAATTCTTGTTTTATGATGTATTTAATAGATGTATTAAGAGTGTAATGTATAATGAATCATTCTATGTATAGAATGAACTTGTTATGTAATAATATGAAATGAAAATTGATATATAATAGTGTGCACCATATCCAAACATAGATTACATATAGATAACTAATTTATCTTATTATGTGGAGAAGGTAGATGGATATAAAATTAGATATATGTATTAATAAAGTTATATATGGTAATTCTAGATAATATATCAATATCTTGATATGATATATCCACAAGAGTTTTGTTGTAGTAAATATTCACCCTTAATGGAGAGTTATTTTACCTTTGGGATTAGTCATAAACCCAGTACATAACATGGTACACATGTTCAGATATATTTAAGCTAACATATATTTATGTATTTTGTTACATTTAACTAGGTTTTATCTCACTTGGGATATAAAATAACCATGAAATATTTTGAACCCTAGAAACTGATTAATTAGATAGTTTTTTAAAACGTAGAGTGGATTGATCATACAAGTTGAATGGTTGAACAAAACTAATATCTATTGTGAGTTAAACCTTGTGGAGATTTTAAATCTTTTTTAATATAGACAACTGTTACATAAAGTTTGACAATATATCAAGTTATGTGTTTATGACATATAGTGCAGTCAAAACTTGGAGTATATTCTTTTAATTAATATTATTAGGTGAAATATTAACTGGAAATTTAAATGATCAATTAAAGTTAGTTTAAAAAAATGATTGCTCATAAACCTCCAATATAAATTGATTATGAAACTAGATTACTTATATTTCAAGAAAATGAAGTTATAGGATTCTTTAACTACAATATGCAAAAGTGTGTTTCCACATATTTTATAACTACTTCATTAGTTAAATTTTTATGATTATTAGTAATGATTAAAACACTAAACCATGGTTTAGAGATTTCATAGCATTAGAATACTTATATGTGGTGTATTTTAGGATGTACAAGTATTGGTATATAGAGATTATACCTTTAATTTATTAGATAATTTAAATAATTCATTAAGCTTCATAGGAATCAAGAACTATAACCTTTGGAACAATATCATAAAATCAAATGAGTTAATAGGATAATGGGTTATTTAACTCACTATTAGTAATGTGAATAATTGTTAGTCATATGTATTTAGTATGGGATACTTATGTGAATTACATACTATGAGTGTGTTAAATATATATTTATACTTAGTGCATAATGGTGTATCGTGATGCATGTTTTTTTGAGATACCTTGGTAAGATTGTATGTAGAATATACCCACATGATATAATACTTTACTATTTTCTTGTTATTATCTACATGAACCAATTGAGTCTTGAAATTTATAAGTTTGGTTTATGTGTTGTTATGTAGTTGGGAACCTATGATAGTATGGGATATCATAGGGTACTAAAGTATAAAATTATGTTGTACATAGATGGTACTTACTATATTTATTATACCTAACTAATATCTACATTTATTTGTATACTATATACATATTAATTATTGTTGTGGATAACATGTTGTTTTACATTTGTTAGACTTATGTATGTGTACATGTAACTCTAAGAATTTAGCAAATACTATGTTGGAATAATATTATGTTCTACGGGAATTATTTTTTTATTTATTGAATATAGTTATTGGTATAATTATTTTGTTTTTGTGTGTTTGAAACTACTTCATATCGCTGAGTATGGAAATCTAGTAATTAAATATTAAAACACTGGACTGTGATAATATGGGTTTCCATATGGTGTAGATTAATGGAAACTAATTATATTGTTTGAAATGTGTAGTTAAATTATATGTTTACCTAGGTGGTATATTTTTAATCATTATTTCTAGTATGGGATATAATATAATGAAAGATTCATGCATATTTTAGATGGATTTAATGTATGTTGTTTTTACTCTTATGTATAGCATGTCATAGTAAGATGTAAGTTGATGAATCTTGTTGTTGAATTTGTATTTGACCAATCTACATTGCTAATGTGAAGTAAGGTGTGAGACCAATTTCACTGGCTTATTAGCATTGCAATGTTAGATAAAGGTAGTTCTATCAAGTGGTGTGTATGAACTTGATTGATCTATATCATTGTGTGCGTGTGTGTGTGTGTGTGTGTGTGTGTGTGTGTGTGTGTGTGTGTGTGTGTGTGTGTGTGTGTGTGTGTGTGTGTGTGTGATATTTTATAATAGATCAAGTTTTCTACGGTACACTATAGGTTTACTTAGTTAGAAATCATACAACACACATGTACTAGCTTGTCTCTCTAGATTCCCACTCCATCACTATCTAGTCATTTGTGAAGGGATGGCCATATCTTGATGGTATTAGTGTGTGGGTTTATTGGTCTATTGTTGGTGTGGAAAAGTGCTCATATGATGCTCTCCCTCTCCAAAATAGTACTAATTATCAATATGAACACTTGAGATTACCACAAGTACTAGAGAGTCCAGAAAACTCATGCTTCGAGGAGCCACATATCTAAATTATGTACATTGTATTAGAATGAATATTAATATTGAGTATTGTCATGAAGAATTATAATTACTTATTATTTATTGATAGTGTTGATTTTAGAGTTGTATCAGCCATGGTTGAGCTGTTGCATTACTTTATATATCCATTTTATGAAGCATTGTCATGACATTAGAGTTATATGATATAAAATGTAATGTGTACTTATTGTTATCACCTGAGTATATATGTGATATTTATTACACTCTCTGGATGTAGTCTACTTGTATATGTGTGCTTTATTTAAAATAAAATTACTCATGTATTTTTATGTCTATCCCAATAGGGTTGTTACATGAAAGATAACAAACCTATGCACTTATGATATAATTTTTAGGTACATGGAAACTAAATTACATATATAGTTCTTTCTAATGGATTTAATATTAGAGAAATATCCCTCACACCATGGTGTAAGTATAACTAATGATTGATTTACTCAGAATGATAACTCTTATGAGTTTTATAACTGCTCAAACACAATTATAAAAAATTAAAAACATTAAAATAAAAATAAATTAAAAACCAACAAAGTAATTTTTTTAATGCATAGAAATCAAGAATTTAATATAAAACCCATGGGTAAAAGATTAATCCTAGAGAAAAGTGCAATAAAATAATAAAAAGGATGATAAAATTTCTCTTTAGTGTATGGGAATCATGAATTTAGATGAAATCCTAGGACAAAAATCATAAAATCAATATTCAAGTAGGAAATGGGTTAAATAATATGTTATACCCTAATTTTGATTAAACAATATTACATAAGTATAAAAAATTGAAATATAATTCAAATTGTAATATATGGCATTCAATCATAAATCTAAATTTAAATAAAAAATAATTAATATTTATTGACAAGCAACATATGCTAAATATAGTAAGTACAACCAATAATAGGATACTTAAATTTCATGATTTCTAGTCAATTGTAGTAGATATCTAATAGTGCAAAATAAGATAAAATATGCCTGTGACTCAAGTCTATAAATAAAGTTTGTGGCTATGTTTGGAAAAGTCCACACTCCTTGGATAGTTACATAATACAACCTTGTACATTTACTATAGATTTATCTGCTATGGAAGTGATGAAACTATAATTCGTCTAACACTTGTACCTATGTTTTTTGAGAGTGCTAAGATAATATGATTCTATTAATAATGCATAAAGACCTTTATTTTACTTCTCTTTGACTTGAAAACCCTAAGTGTATTTGTAAGAGCTGGAAATGTACAAAAATAAGAGGAATCATAATGGGTTGAGTTTACCCCAATCACCCCCATTGATGATTTATCTCTACCTACGTATGTAGATATTCAAAGGAGGGAATGAATCCACATGTATTTCTTCTATGTAGTGTGATTATGCAATAGTGATCCTTCACCATATACATGCATATTCGTATTAATTTAGTGGTAAGAAGAATAAACCATATTTAAAACAAAGTAATACACAATATATTTGAATGATAAATAATAAATGATGGAAACCATAAATGAAGATGGGGGACAACATATATGAGACTATAAAAGATATATTTTATTCACACAAAGGGATTGACTTATTCTATTCATACACTTGATTTTATAAGCTTTTCAACTTCTTATTTGACTCTTCCTATCTTATGACTCTTTGACTCCATTTTGAAAAATATATTTATTTTCTATTTAAAAATAATGTTAATTAATTAAATTCCATTTCCCTTGATAATACACACTTAGACTAAAATAGGTTTCTCACCTCACAACATACAAAGGAACTAATACATCAAGTTTTTACAAAATTTTACCATTATAAATGTATTTGAGATAACTAAACTAATGCTATTCCTACTCTCCACAAGCTCTAGTTGGTGCTCCATTCCCTTATAAAATTAAGTACTCTAAAACCCCAAATACATGTATAACTTTAAAAAATCATAAAAACTTTACATTTTTTGGACCTTATGTATATTTTTTTTCCCAAATTAAATGTATATGAATAGTACCTTCTCCTATTTGGGTGAATATAGATGCCTCACTTCATATAATCTAGAGAGATAATTATTATGAGTGATGTTTCTGATATAATTGGAAATAAAAGAAACTAAATTTTGCCAAGACACCAAAGGCAGTCAAATCACCCTTTGAAGTTACCAAAACTATTGCTATAGTTCATAATGGTTATTACTTTTCCATTTTCATTTTAGTTATACCATGAGTCGGGGATATATGGTAACACTTTGATGAGAGGGACATTCAAACTATGTAATCATGGTATAGAATGATAGTCTTGAAATAGATGTGAATGTTCAACAATGACAATAAAGAGTTGAAATTTAGTTCAATAACAAATTTTCATACCTAGTAATGATATAGCTACCATTTGGTTCAAGATGACTATATAGTTGTCCAATAGTAATGCTTATTTTTTAGGAATTCCATAGGATATTCTAAACCAAATTAGTCATTTTCACATATCTTCCCATACATTAGAAACAACACCTTATTTATTTAATGTTAATAAATCTCAATATAACAGGGTGTTGAGGAAATATATCCTACCCAACTAACATCACAATTTTGTTACTTGTGCTACTCAAATACCTTAACAATATGGAGGTCTAGGATTTGCCCCCAAAAAAGTCAAAAATAGGTCATAAAAAATGGAACAAGGTTCATTCACATAGGCATAGATGTCTTAGACTCAGGCAAGGCTATTCCTAGAACATCACAAAATTTTTAGGTATAAGACACTAGCATGACATAGAGGATACTAGTTCAGTGCAGTACTATCCAAGGAACTGTGTTACTATCCAAGAGGACTTTTGAGACCTATTTTTAGTTTATGATTCTCTAATCAACTTCTACACTAGTTTTTATCCTCATATTATCCATCTAAGTACATACTTGTGTGAATAATTACTATTTTTAGAATAATCAATTAGGTCAATTCTTGTCAAAATCAGTGGCTACATTTATTGAATAGTTCTCCCTTGATTTAGTATTTCAAACCTTTAACAACCTATGGTATACATTCCATAAATCCCTTAAAATTTAAATCATTTTGTGAACTTGACTTATTTCAAGTATTTCTTAAAACCCTAGACCTAGATGCTCTTAGGGTTTGTATCATTCTTTTTCCTATTTCCATTTATTATGATAAGATTTTTATATTTTGTTATAGCAACTTTTTTTCATTTTTTTAAACTATATTCCATCTCAAAAATTTATATCTCTTCCTTTAAGAAGAAGTGTTAGGCTTAGTGGTAACCCTATTGAGAATACTTATCCTGTCGCTCAAGCCTATACCATGGAGAAAGGACCAATTAAACCCATGTCATTGATTCTTAACATCCTAATTATGTGGATTTAAATGGTAATACATATGAACATGAGTAATATAACTAAGATAATAATGATACATAAGATGGGACTCGAGATACACTTCTCCCACTTGATAAGGATAATCTTACAATCAATAAGGATGAGATCTTAGAAAGTTTGAGAGATAGACTTTGGGAATAGCCCCATTATCATGCACATATTTTGAAAGATATAATAAAATTCAAGAACACATCACTTAGTTAATCTTCTAAACCCTTAGATGCTAATATTGTTACACCTACTAAGGGGGCAACTTAGATTCTAAAATAACCTATTCTAACTTGGCAGCCTTCACTAGTGGAAAAACCTCTTATGGATTGTAAACACTCCTCCTCTATATATGTACAATCCCTTATGCATGAGATCCATGATTTTCAAGCCAAGGTGTTACATATTCAGTAGGGTACCGATAGACCACCTCATGCCTTAGATTCTCATGTTCTTCTATATACACCTTTAACACAACATATAGTAGAAATTCCTTTGCCATTCATATTTGTGGCACCCAAGATTACTTTTTATGATGGTGAGGGTGACCCAGATCATCATCTACAATCCTTTCATGCAACATGTTTGGATTATGTATCTAATGATTGTATCCTCAATAAATTGTTCCCTCATGGTTTAAAGGACTATGCATTACAATTGTTATAAGATATTCCTAATTAGTCTATCACAATATGCTATCAATGGACATATATGTTTTTGGCACACTTTTCAATCAATATCAATGATAAGGTTTCCTACGTTTAAGTATCACAACTCAAACAAAAACTAATGAGCCAATCACTCAAAATGTCTTGCGATATAAAACTATTTTAGAATAAATGACTAACCCCATGAAAGATAGATAACTCTAAGACATATTCAAGTAGATTTTATTACCATTATTACATGAATTTATCCTATTCAATAAGTTTCTATCATTCACATATCTTTTTCATATAGTGAAAGAACATGAAGTCAAACTTCTCTCCATGGGAAAATTAAAGTACAAAACTAGATCAGTTTCAAATAATAAGATTTGTAGTAATCTAAGATACAAGGTAAATCCAAATGAGAAAAAAATTATTCAAAAATAATAGCTAATGCAACTTAAGAGCCACCCCTTTCATGGTTTTATCAGCTCCTCTAAGCAGACCTTTTATGAATCTTCCTCAATTGGCAACACATGTTCACCAATAAATCTTGGAATGCAATTCCATATCTCTCCCTCCCATAAAATAGGTTGGTATTTTTAGGCCTCTTCCAAGGAATTATGATGCCAATGCATTTTGTGGCTATCATAGGGTACGAAGCCATACTATAAATAGATGTATTGGCTTACAACATAAGATACAAGGTTTGATATAAGCTAATTATTTTAACCTTTTAGGGTTTAGCTTATGTAAATACTATGTTTGATTAAAGAGATGAGTTATCTAAATTAAGGAAATAATATGCATTGAATAACCACTAATTTGGTATTGATTTAAGTTTCTAAAAATACTAATAAATATGTGTAAATAAATACTTATCTAGAAAACACCTGATTTGGATGATATGAGTTCTATATATTGAGATGGAAGCAAGTCCAAGTATCATCAAATGAATTTCTATGTAAAAACTCCTCCTAAATAGTAGAACCACATTTGGATAGAGGTACCATGTGGCTCTAGTGCCTTGATATTGCCTCTAGTGTCTTTTGTGTAAGACTATCTTGAACTTCTTGGTGCACTTATGTCTATCTTTATGGGTTCTATTCCTATGTGTATGAAGTATAGAAATATGTATTGCACCTTTAATGAATTATTTATGATGTAAAATATAATCCTTATTTCAAGTAGAGTATGAGCTAAAAAGTGTGTTTGTTAGCAGGATATGCTGGACATCCTGAATGCCCCATTATGAAGATAGTTGCTAACATACCAATACTCTGAGGAGGGATTAATCATGATGTAGTGCTCCCCACCTAAGTGTTCGTGAAAGTGAAATTAATTATATTATGATAGTGGCCTTAAATTCTTTGAGTGTGATTGAGATTGGAAATATATAAAATCTAAGCTTAGGGTTGCTTTAGATGGGTTTATGCAGAAGTAAGGCAAAATAGGGATTAATAACCTTGATTTTACTAAACTTGTTTCATATTTGAATAGGTATTTTGTATCTTATTTCCATCTATTGGATAGAGGTCTAAACATCATGTATTTATAGTATTCTATTGCTTGTGTATAATAAAATATGTTTAGGCCAACCTTAGGAGGGTTTTACCTTTGAAAATATATTCATTCAAAAAAATTAGGGTAAAGGACATAGGTGCCATTTTGGGACACTAATACCACATGGATTTAGTGTTATTAATATGGTGATAATGTCTAGTTGGCATAAGATTGGGAAATGAGGATCTAAGACTACTTTTGAGTTGACTAGGGATGCCTGTGGCTTTCTTGAAGTGTATAAAACTATGATAATAGGATATAGGATAGATCTAGGGCTAAGCTAAGGATATGTAGTCTCAAGTAGCACTCTAACCACTCAAATACCAATTTTATGTCATTACACTAATATCATTGATGTTATCACTCTTATAGAGGCACCTACACCATAACCAACAAAATCAAAAGCATTAAAAATATTTTTAGACCCATTTCTAAAACACACAACTAATGAGATAACAGACACTTTAGGTGTTCATTATACATATCAGACATATCCATTGCTAGCATCTTATCATACTCATATAGCGGACACACACCCTCTACATAATATGATTGGTGTGTATCATACTATAGTGCCAATGAGACCTCTCATCACTTTTTTAGAGAAAGAGATAATAGATGATGACTAAATATTATATGAACTCTTTGTATGAGCATACATTGATCATCATCCCATTCAGAGTGTCTTTTTTGACAATGGGTCAAGCATTAATATGTGTAATATTACATTTATACAACACTTGGGTTATTCAAAGCAGGACATTTCTCATACATATATAATTATTCATGGATTTAGTGAACATGTTCATAAATCCATCAAGGAGATAGTACTACCATTAAATTTTGGGCCCACACACATGGGCACCAAATTCATAGTCATATGTAGTGCCTATGTTCAAAGCATACACATAATTATATGTTATTGGGTAGCCCTTGAATATAGTAACTTTGGGTTATCCCATCTACCATACATAGATGTCTCAAATATACACACACTAATTAGGTGGTTAAAATTGAGGGCCTTCCATATGGGTATCTTTTACCTATTCCATAACTAGTTATATAATAGACACCAATTACCATTTAGAACACAAATTATATTAGCACACATCTAATATAACTTGAGATACTCTTATAAAATCATCATGTACTCTTCCACAGAGACCTATATTATAGGCATGCATGTGTTAGAGACATGTTTTGGATCCTATAAATCCTCTCTCTACCCCATTCCCACATAGATTAGTGTTATAGCATAGATAATCCACTGTAGTTATAGCTTCCTCTACTATATGGGTTCACAAGAACTCCATACTTCACAGGCCTATTCAATTATCTCCACAAATTCTTAGTCCCACTCTACAAGTAGTTTCAACTATAAATCACTTAGTAAATTTGATTCCCTAGTCTTAAATTCCTCATCATACAACATAGATGATCGCTCTTACTCTCTTTGATACATAACACATTTATTACAACTCTCTTATGAGACTCATCAATTAATAATATCTCTCCTCTTGTTCATAGTTTATCTTACCTTTCTTCTTATATATAGTTTCATTTTCATGATTTTTTATACATGGATTAAATTCAAAAAATACAAAAACAAGAAAATATGCTCAAAATATAAAAACATTCAAATATTGCTCACAAAATACAAAATTTTAGATTGTATGCATTTACATGGTTACATTCCTTATATTTATTAGGTACTACATATGTTATCTCTGCTAGTATAGTTTAATTTTATTATATGTACATTCTTCACTTGTTATTTTTTGAGTGAATAAATCTTAATATAGGATTCATGTCTTTTATAAAGATCTATATATGCTACTATCCACCCATTGGGGGAGCATACATAGATACACTAATTCATAATTGATACATTCTGCCATTGGGGACATTATACCACACAAATTCCAATTTTCTAGGTTACATCTTTTCATACTCTATATCATAGATTTAATATTAATTGTATCCTAATATTGATCATCCCATACTACTCAGGTCTTCTTTTCAACTACTACTACTATATACTCTATGTATGTACATCCTTGATCTTATACGAATTTTTACCACATGTTCATGCATATTCTATTTTTTCTTTTTTATTCTACATCTATTCAATGGTATTTGAATATGCCATTATTATAAGAATATAATCCATGTCTTTCATTATGTGTATGCTTTGAAAATGTGCCTAAGTTCTTGTGTGTGCCTTCTTGATTATGTATGTGAATATTTGAACATGTCCTTCCATGTGGATCTAATCTAACCTTTCTTGTTATATGCACATGTTGATATTTGTTGGGGATCAACCAACAATATGATTACACTTATGAAAGCAATAAACTGCAAAATTAAATCAGATAGATAAGTAACTAGAATCAGATAATAGCAAAGAATAAGAGATACAAGAAACCACCCTAGAAACTTGTATTAAACTCTTTACAAAAGGAATACAATTGAAGAAACTTCTTTCTTCCACACCTCTCTCAGATGCACAGGATCTCTCTCTAGATCTCTATCCCTTAAGAGCTCTCTCTCTCAAGTACAATCAATTCCAACAACTTGGATTGATATAACTCTGTACTGTTCTTCAACATTCACATATAATGAACTACTACACTAAGCTAAAGAGATCTAATTCTACATATAGAATTAGGAAACTTGAGCATGCACTTACAACCAACAGTTAAGCCTCTTGAACAAGGGCTCTAAAAAAAATCTTACTAATAATAGAAATGCGAACTTAAGACTAAGACTTAAACTCATCATGCAAACACTCACTTCTATCCTTGAAAATAACATTCTGGATGCACAGGTAATCAACGCTGGTTCTTGCCTACTTGCCTATGACCGACGTCGGCCGATCATCTGCCGATGCCGACGTCTCTTCAACTACACCAGACCGATGTCGGTTGCTCCTGACCGATGCCGGTGACTGTGTAAACCTGTAACTTTGGTAATGCACTCATATGTGAAGCTTTTAGGCTCCACACCTTAACAATCTCCCACTTGGAGATAAACAGCTGCACCAGTACCTGTACAACATCTTTTAGCTCCTCCATCTTCAACTCAATCATGAAGACCAACAAAAGTTGAATGAAGATTCAACTTCTCCTTTGTAACCGGCTTGGTTAACATATTAACATGATTCCTATCTGTATGGATCTTTTCCAGCTTCAAATCACCATCTTCCAATACCTGTCGTATGAAATGGTACCTTAGCTATATGTGCTTCGTTCTTGAATGAAAGGCTAAATTCTTAGCCAAATGGATTGCAATCTGACTGTCACTATAAAATCTACAACTCCCATGCTCCCTTTTAAGCTCTTCCATGAACCGTGTCATCCATATCATCTCTTTGCTAGCTTCTGTGGCTGCAATATACTTTGCTTCTGTAGTTGACAAGGCAACAACCTTCTGTAACTTAGATATCCAGCTAACCGCCATTCCACCTACAGTGAAAACATATCCTGTAGTGCTCCTCCTACCATCCAAATCACCTGCTATATTTGAATCTACATAACCATGTAGAGAAGTATCTGAACCTCCATAACACAAGTGCCTACTGCTGGTTCCTCTAAGATATCTAAGGATCCACTGAACTGCTTTCCAATGTTCCTTTCCTGGATTGGCCATATACTTACTTATAACTCCCACTGCTTGGGCAATATTCAGTCTAGTACACACCATTGCATACATCAAACTCCCTACTGCGAAATAATATGGAACCTTACTCATGTACTCTACCTCATCATGTGAATTAGGACATTGTTCTTTACTCAATTTAAAATGTCTAGCCAAAGGTGTGCTTACCAGTTTAGCATCCTGCATATTGAACCATTTCAAAACCTTGTCCACATAATCCTCTTAAGACAATATCAACCTGTGATTTTTCCTGTCTCTCTTAATGCTCATGCCAAGGATTTTCTTCGCTGCTCCCAAATCCTTCATAGCAAACGTTTGAGCTAATTTCACCTTAAGCTCAGAGATATCTTGCATGTGTGATCCTGCAACCAGCATATCATCTACATACAACAATAGAATAATATATCTACCATTATCCAATCTCTTAAAATACACACAATGGTCAAATTGACACCTACTGTAGCCATGCTCAGTCATAAACCTGTCAAATTTCAAATACCACTGTCTAGGAGCTTGCTTGAGGCCATACAAGCTTTTCTTCAATCTGCACACTAACTTCTTACCTTTGACCTCAAATCCTTTCGACTGTTCCATATAAATTTTCTCATCCAAATCTCCATGAAGAAACGTTGTCTTAACATCTAGCTGCTCAAAATGCAAATCCTCAACAACAACCAAAGACAGTACAATCTATATAGAAGTCATTTTAACAACAGGAAAAAAAATCTCACTGAAATCAATACCTAGCTTTTGTGTAAATCCTTTCACTACCAATCTGGCCTTATATCTCATCTGTCCATTCTCACCTTCTTTCAACCTATAGGTCCATCTGTTCTTTAGTGTTCTCTTACCAGCTGGAAATCCAACCAAATCCCATGTTTGGTTCTCTCTTAAGGACTCCATCTCCTCAACCATGCCATGCTCCCACTGACTCTTGGACTCCACCTGTATTGCTTCTTCAAAACTCTCTGGTTCTCCACCATCAGTTAGCAATAAATATAATAATGAAGGAGAATATCTAATAGGAGGCTTACTTACCCTTTCAAACCTCCTGATGGGTGTTTGAGACTCGTTCACAACACACTGGCCACCCAAATTCTCTGATAGTGACCGACCTCGTCACCTCTAGACCTGTTACTGGCCGACGCCAGTTCTTCTTGACCGACGTCGGTGCCTGTCCTGCCGACATCGGTCTCTGTATGACCGATATCAATTTCTGTTCTGTCGATGCCGTTCCTATCCTACCGACATCAGTCTCTGTGTTTTCCTGCAAGTGATTATATCTTTTTCCCATGAGCTCATTTTGGACTGTCACCTCGTCCAATTCACTATTGCTCTGCCCAGATTGATTCAGCTTCTTCAGCTGATCACTATACATCACTTTTTCATTGAAAACAATGTCATGGCTCCTAATTATCTTATTAGTTCCTAGATTCCAAAATCTGAAACCAAAATCATGTGAGCCATAGCCAATAAATGTGCACCTCATAGACTTAGCATCAAGCTTCTCTCTATTTTCCTTATCTACGTGCACAAAGGCTTCACAACCAAAAACTTTGAGAAAAGAGAGATCTACCTTTTTACCTGTCTAAGCCTCTTCTAGAATTCCACCATCCAGAGCTATAGAGGGTCCTTTGTTAATCAGGTACACTGCAATGTCAACAGCTTCTGCCTAAAACTCTAAAGGCAAACCAACATGCAATCTCATACATCTTGCATGCTCCATGATTGTTCTGTTCATCCTTTCAGCAATACCATTCTACTGAGGTGTCCTTAGAACCGTTCTTTGCCTACGAATTCCATGCATGTAACAATACCAGTTGAACTTATAACTACAAAACTCTCCACTATTGTCTGAACTCAGGCACTTTAATCTTTTGCCTATTTCATTCTCAACCATACCTTTTCAAATCTTAAAAGTCTCAAATACATTAGATTTCTTCTTAATACAATAGATCCATACCTTTCTTGTAGCATCATATATGAACGAAACATAGTACTGTGATCCTCCACTAGAAGCTACCTGAGCTGGTCTCCACATGTCTATGTGAACAAGCTGCAACTTATGCTTCTTCTTTGTAGACCCAGTCTTGAGAAAACTAACCCTTTTCTGTTTTCCAAATACACAGTGCTCACAAAATTCTAGATCCATGCTTTTCAAATCTGAAATCTTACCTTTAGACTTAAGAATTGACATCCCCTTCTCACTCATGTGGCCAAGCCTTGAGTGCCACAATTTTGCATCCACATCTGAAGTAGATAATACAGAAGGAGAATTGTTAGTAACACAATTACACAAATAGAGAGTACCTACTCTCTTACCTCTGGCCATAACAAGTGCACCCTTGCTCACCTTCCAAGATTCTGCTGTGAGAGTTACTGTACAACCCTCATCCCCTAACTTTTCTACAGAAATCAAATTTCTCTTCAAGCTAGGAACATGCATAAATTCTCTCAACACCCATGTGTTGCCGTTCTGCATTTTCAGCTGCACTTTACCTTTGCCAATAATTTTATAGGGTTCATCATCCCCTAGATATACTATTCCAAAATCTCCATGGATATAGTCACAAAAATATTCCCTATTAGGGGTAGCATGAAAAGATGCACCAAAATCTAACACCCAAGATTCTATATTATTATGCAAAGAGAATATTAAAGCATCTTGTGCAATACCTGCAACCTTTGCTTCTTCTTTTCCTTTGTGTTGATTGTCCTCCTTAGGCTTTGACCAACAATCTCTTCTTATGTGCCCCATCTTTCCACAATTCCAGGATTGTGGCCTTCTGCCATTTTTGGATTTGGATCTGCCTTTCCCTTTAGACTTGGATCTTGATCTCCCTTTCTTGCTCTTCTCTTTTTGCCTTCCCTTGCTCTCAAAACTTAAAGTGTTCCTAGATGTCTCTTCTGTGCTTTTCCTATGAATTTTCTCATTCAAGATAACACTAACAACATCCTCTACTTTTAAAATATTTGATGCAGATGCAGTATTGCTAACTGCCATAACTAAGCTATGCCAGCTTTCAGGCAAAGAACATAATATTAAAAGAGTTTTTATTTCATCATCAAATACAATTTTGACTAAACTTAATTGATTTACAATACCATGGAAATCATTCAGGTGATTAGATACAGATCCACCTTCCTGCATATGCAAATTGAATAGCTGCTTCATAAGATATACCTTATTAGAAGCTGAGGCTTTTTCATACAAATTTGCTAGAGTAGTCATCAAATCTACCATTGTTTTTGCTTGGGATAAATTAGATATCACAGTAGATGCTAGACTCAGTCTTATAGACCCCAGATCCTTTCTGTCAAGAACTTCCCATTCTTCATCCTCCATGTTTGTGGGCTTCTTTGCAATCCCACCTAACGGTAAGTATAGATCCTTCTGATACAGATAGTCCTCTATCTACATTCTCTAATGTTGATAGTTTTTGCCATTGAACTTCTCCATTCTCAATTTACTTTCATCTACCATTGCTTCTCCCACTCAAACAGAAATCCCTGCAGAAACTCTTGTGAGCAACCTGTAATCAATACACACTACACAGATCTGAACCGCCTGTTAGTGAACCTGAGCTTTGATACCAATTATTAGATATCAAACTCTAAACCTACAACCAAGGATCTGATACCACTTGTTGGGGATCAACCAACAATATGATTACACTTATGAAAGTAATAAACCGCAGAATTAAATCAGATAGATAAGTAACTAGAATCAGATAATAGCAAAGAACAAGAGATACAAGAAACCACCCTAAAAACTTGTATTAAACTCTTTACAAAAGGAATACAATTGAAGAAACTTCTTTCTTCCACACCTCTCTCAGATGCACAGGATCTCTCTCTAGATCTCTATCCCTTAAGAGCTCTCTCTCTCTGAAGTACAATCAATTCCAACAACTTGGATTGATACAACTCTATACTGTTCTTCAACATTCACATACACTGAACTACTACAATAATCACACTAAGCTAAGAAGATCTAATTCTACATATAGAATTAAGAAACTTGAGCATGCACTTACAACCAACAGTTAAGCCTCTTGAACAAGGGATCTAAAAACAATCTTACTAATAATAGAAATGTGAACTTAAGACTAAGACTTAAACTCATCATGCAAACACTCACTTCTGTCCTTGGAAATAGCATTCTAGATGCATAGGTAACTGATGCCGGTTCTTACCTGCTTGCCTGTGACCGACGTCGGCCGATCATCTGTCGACGCCGACGTCTCTTCAACTGCACCAGACCAATGTCGGTCGTTCCTGACTGACGCTGGTGACTGTGTAAACCTGCAACTTTGGTAATGCGCTCATATGTGAAGCTTTTAGGCTCCACACCTTAACAATATTTGAACATGTACTTATTATTTTCTCTTTTTATACTTAGTATCATGTGCCCATGTCCATTTTATTGTGTCCCCTTGGCCTACTTTGCATGCCTCATGTGTGTTATATGTATGATTTCATGTATATGTCATGGTCATGAAACTTGTATCTTACTTGTTACATTCACTTAGTTTTAGATGCCATGAATGACCTCATGAATCTCCCCTTCCTCCTTGGGTGCCTTGATGGGCATCATGCCCCATCCTCCTAAGTAGTTACTAATATTATTATTCAGACTTACTATTCATACACAAGATTACATTTTTATATCTATCTTGATGACTTTGTAAATTATAGATATAACATACATTGTAAATTACTAAATTATGCTCAAAATATCCTACATTTTTATGCCATGTATACACATTATATTAGTTTATTACAAGATATCATTTATACTTATCTTACACGCATGTTGTATAGATTTTATTTTGAGGACAATTATTAGATAGGTTTGAGAAATCCCGTTAAAAGATAGGGGATAAAAAGAGGTTTATCCTAGAGATAAAGATACCTAGGTGTACTCAATAATAGTTTTCAACATGAAAACATAGTTTATAGTGCTTAGAATCAGGAAAACATAGTGAAAAATAGTCATATAGAAATTAGTTTCAATTTACACAAAAAAATAGAAGGAAACTAGCATGGCACAAAGGATACTAGCATAGTGCACTACTATCCAAGTGACCATGCTACTGTTTAATAGCCCAAAATAGGAAAATCTAGATTATCCAAAAAGTTACAATAGTTAAAGTTTATGTTTACACAATATCAATCATAGATTATCAATTATGATCATTTTTACACATAATCATACTAGTTTGCTTAGATTGAGGGAATTATGAATGGACTAATCACTCCCATTTCAGTTTAAGATAGGCTCAAATATAGATTACTATAACTTAGTCCAAAATCCATATACATAGATATCATAATTGGGGGAATGTGCATAACACATTATTTCCACATGATCAATTTTTCACTAGCTCATCTCAAATGGAATGAAAAATACATGTAATTATCCATGTTTTATACTATATACACCCCATGCACCAAGTTCACACTACATTGATGCCTTATTATATCTATAGTGGTTGGAATTTATTGCATAGTCCCTAATCTACTTTTTTGAGTGCCCAAGAAGAATTTACATTCATAAGTACCCAGGAAGGCCCTGAGCTACTTTTCATTTTAGAGTTTATAAGTGGCCCTAGATTCATCCTACACATTTTTAGTTACATCACATAAATTCAATTAAATTGCACATTTTTAGTTACAAATTCATCTATTACACATGGGTAGGTAATGATAGAGTCATATCCTACTTGAGTTGTTGATCCACCTATATAGGAGGGTTGGACAAGCCATCAGTCCAATCCAATATATTCATAATTCATGATCCACTGATTAGGAGTGGTCAATGATGGAGTCAAAATTGGATTGGGTTATTAATATACCCACATATGGAGATTAAGCAATCCATCATTTTAGTCCATGATATTCACCATTTGATCACCAACTACACACGCATAGGGTGTCACTAAGTTTTTGCATTGGTTCACATACCCAGTGAGGTGTATTCATTTACTTCCTCTCTCTATTATCTCTTTACTCATTTTTGTCTTTAAATTTGATATTCCTTAAGTAAGGACCAATTCATCCATGTTTCATTTTAAGGATATGCTATTGAGCATGCTTCACATCCTTAGACCTAGATTCAAGGGATTTAGCTCTTAGATAAGTCTAGGTACACTTATTTTTCCTTTATCTAAGTCATTACACTTTGATGCATTTATAAAATAAAGGCAGGGGGGAATGTAGTCATATAAAATGTCACTTGAGTTTAATGAGTGTTACTTTAGACCACCCTACCCCTATCTTAGCCCTAGACCTATCTTAGGGCCTCTATATATCATTATCTAGCTTTCATGTGGGTCTAACCCACCTTAGAAATTCTTAAAGTAGTCCCATAACTTCTCCTAAGCATATAGGCTACTAATGCCCTAGGTTCTACTAGTTGGACACTAATGCAACCCTTTTGACACTAGTGCACTATGTTAGTGACCAAGGGACTACACTAGTGTCCCTTATTTATTTTCAATCCCAACTAATATATATCCAATTATCATGGCACCTTAGGGTTGGCCTAGGCTCAAATCACATCCATATAAGCACCAGATCAGTATATATACACCACTTTTATAACTTTACCCTTTAGGTGTAAATCATATGCAAATACATAAAAACAAGTTATGCAAATCAAGGTAATTAATCCCTATTCTACCCTAATTCTATATACAACCATTTAAAACATTCGTAAGCACAATTTTATCATATTTTTAGTCTTAGTGTCACTCAAAACACTCAATCCAACACTCATACTAGCATTCACTTGCACTTGCACCAAAAATCAAATTAGGATATTTACATAAGGCTTGATCCCCTCTCAAGGTATAAGTATGTAATAAAATCTCAACACGGTGGGTTTTTGATGGTGTCTAACCTACCTAGATAACATCACACATTTGATAGTTGTGCCACTTAAATACCCTAACAAAATGAAGGTCTAGGGTTTTCTCCTAAATCAATCAAAAATAGGTCACAAATAGTGGATTAGGGTTCATTCAAATATGCACAAGTGTCTCAAACTCAGGCAAGGTTATTCCTAAAAGTTCAAACAATTATCAGCTAGAGGACACTAGCATAACACAAAAGTCATTATCATAATGTGATAATGTCTAAAGAACCACGTTACTATCTAGGAGAATTTATGAGACATATTTCTAGTTTGTGACCCTTTGATTAGCTTTTGCACCATTTTTTATCCTCCTATTCATACATATTAGTCAATTTCTAGCTAAGTACATACTTGTGTGAATCATTAATATTTTTATAATAATCAATTAGGTAAATTCTTGAAAAAATTAGTGGTTGTATTTATTTCATACTTCTCCCCTAATTTATCACTCCAAACCTTTAACAACCTAGGGTTTATTTTGCATAAATCCATTAAAAGTTAAATCATAACTTTATCTAAGCTGACTCGCTTCATAGATTGAAAACATGTGAAAATTACATTGATTTTTGGCCTATCAATATGGCACCCTAACAAACATTACAATTTAAAAACCACATTATTCAAGGATTTTATCAAATATTTGGCATGTTTCCTTTATTTAGACTTTTCCTCGGTGATATTCCTCTCATTAGTCTGACACCTCTCTTATGATGCCTCTTGATCTTACAACGAATGACCATGTATTATAATGTAACTTTATAGTAATTAAAAAAGACTTAGCTACCACATTTATATATAAATTTTTAATGATATTCAATCCATAGTGCATAGAATATTTTCAAAGATTGAAAATAAAAGATAAAACACATTAAAAAAATAAACATGTAATAGGTTAGAATGATAAATACACCCTAGCCATCTATGATATCATTCTTGGGCATAACAGTTCATTCCACCTTCCAACATGACCTTATACTCATTTCACCATCACTATCAACTCTTGAAAAAATTGTTCCATGTTTGGAAGATGTCACCTAAAATGTGCTCCAAAAGCAATGGCAACTAGAGAAGTAAAAAAAAATCTCTTCTCACAGTCTAAATACAAATCAGTCTCTTACATTATCATTTGCAAGCTTTTGAATCTCCATTTATCATGACATGGGCTCAAATATGATTTATCAACCACAACATTATTATTAGTCAAATAATGGTAAGAAATATAAACCAAATTTATAACTATAAACAATAAATTAATAAAATAAGAAGACATACTACTATAAATTTTTAAAAAGACCATGAAAGATATATTTTATTCAACGATGGTCTACTTATTTCTTATTATCACACAAATTTTCACCCTAAGGAGGGTTAATTCAACCTCCTTAAATTTAGAATAACATTAAAACACCTCATATGCTATGGGTGATAATTATTAGAGGTGAGTCTCTAGATTATGGGCTAGCTCCCATGCACAAAACCTAAAACTAACCACTAACCTAATTACTTTGAAGGAAAAGGGATAAAATTAGATTGAACACTAATCTAATGAAGGTGATGCACTAAGATAAAATCCACTTTCCTACTTTAACCTACACTTTTGAAGACAACTTACAAAACTGATCTCAAATCCCAAGGTTTTCTTAACAAAAAGTGTTTCAACATAAAGGTGGAATGAAATGTACTCCTTAAGTTAGATGCATAGTAGCTTTGTTAATAGACACTACTAATATTATTTACAATTAAAGACACACAAAGAAACTAGTTACACATCATGTGACCTATTAAAAGGCATATTACTCACACAAAGAATGAAAGAGTGAGATGAATGGAAGGAAATATAACTATCACTTATCATCCAACCATAGACTACTTGAAACTTTTATGAATTAATTTGAGAAACTAAACTAGCTTGAAATATTTATTCTAAAGGCAAAATAAGTATTTAATTTAGCAAGGCTTTGCCATACTAATCTCTGGATGTCTTAGAATTCCAAAAGAGGTAGATTATATAGAGAAATTAGGAAGAGAGAGGGGCATAGAGGATGGATATTTTCAAGTGTATCTATAGTTACAAACAAGAAATTTGTTATAGAACAGTCCTAACAGATTTCCATGGACATGTGTCCCTCTTCTAAAGGAGCTATAAAATAGTCCCAATAGACTTCCAAGGACATGTATCCCTATTCTAAATTTGATGATTTCATACCTCCTATATGAAACCTAAAATTCATTTGGAAACTCACTTTCTCTAAAATTTCAGTGGTAATCATCACCCAATTCATTAGGTGTCTTCAAACCCCTTGGTCTATGATGCCTAACCTTATCTAAATGGCTCAAAACTTGACTGCTACCTCATCAAGGCATTGTATTTTCATTAAATTCATTAAAGTACTTTATTAGACCTGAATCAATTCATTTAGGATCATAAAAGAACCCCCAAGACTATTTTTCACCTCAAGCTGTCATAAGCCTTCAACTCCTTGTAAACCTCCTTATGTATAAGAATGTACATACAATATTAGAACATGATAATATATTTGAGTACCAAATATCTCATTATAGATCCATTCCAAGTTTTATAACCTAAAACCAAGTGAAAGTGTCCCTTTTTTGCTATTCTCTTTCCCCAATTATGCCTTAATTAGGCATCAATGCCTAGAAGACCAAGTTTCTATTAAAAATATATCCCACACATGTAAAACCACAAAGAAGTGTTTTATGTAATTTCCCTAATATATAACCAGTCTCCATGCCAAATTCCAAGTCCTAAGACCCTATGTAGGTAGAAAACCATGGAATGGTCTCAAAACCTAGTCTCTCTCTCTCAAGCCTTTTCAGAATGTCTTCAATAAATAGACTTATATGATCACTTCAATTGTGTATTTTATGTATTTTTAGAATTTTAAAAGTAGAATATATCCTAATTCATCCTCACCAACAGTTTTCATCTATTTAATTGCTCAAAACCTTGTAAAACACCATAAAGCCCTACAATACATGACATTAAAAGTAGTTCATATAATTTCATGTACATGTAAAGTTCATGGTGATAACCTAATTATAGTTATAAATAATGTTAATAATGTTTTAAAATAATTTCAATTAATTTCATTCACTTTAGATAACAATCTTTCACATCGGGTCCTTATTAGGGTTTTAGGATGGTTTATACCTATTTGGTTCTTAACGATTATTCATAAACCCTGTGACCTTAACCCCTAAACCAATTCCACAATTTTAAATTATAATTTTTTTATTAACTATCCCTAATATCTCAAGTTCCCATTCATCATATCCATACATATCCAAGCATAATAAATTGCCTCTTGGGTTGTAACTAGGCCATTAGAGAGTGCTCTGCCATCTTATCCATTGTTCATGCATGTGAGTGATCTAATATAACAACTAGTACCATAATATTGAAGTGTGGGGACATATTTATCATGATTTGAAGCAATTTTAATCCATAAATAGTGTTAATGTCACACCAAGTGAGATAAGGTTAGTCTTTGAATTGTATTATTGCACTTAGTGAAGCTTAAGGAGGTCTCATAGGCCTAAATAGCACTTTTATTGTCTTCGTATACTCATGGTTGTAATTTTAGGGTCCATGATAACTTTTTTAAACTCTAAATGTATTCAATTATTCATTTCCCCTTCATCAAACCGGTTTTTCACATGACTATGCATATAGGCATGTTTGTGTAGTCTTAGGCTTACTTGGCCAAGATATGCCTTTCAAAATTTCCACCCTTTCTTATTGAGTTTGAGGAATAAATGTGTCATAATAGTATAATATAAACATCATCATGTGAATCCAGTTACCCTCAAACTACTCTATCTTTCAAAACAAGCAGGTATTTTCCATTCTAGGCAAGCAAGCCTATAGGGTTGTTTGGATATGTATATGTATGGTTTGAGTGACCCCTATTTGGTCATTTATTTTGATTATATTTGGAATTTATATGACCTAAAATGAATCTTTTGAACTTGTTTTCTCACTTAAACTCCCATGTCACTATGTGGGTGGCATCTTCTTTTTAAGTTTGGAAATAACATGATTGTAATCTTATAGGTGGTGATTGGAGTTTTGATTATATATTGGAGTCTAGAACTCTTCTAAAAGTCATTGATAACCTCAATAAACTTTAAAAAAATATTGAGAATTTATAACCCTTTATTTAACCTTATCAAATTTTCAAGAACCCTACATCTTCAAACACATACACTTTCTAAAGTATGGTTGTAGATGATGGATGAGAGCCTTTTGAATGTTAGGCTTTGGGAAAATGGCCTTATTTAATTATGGTCATTGATACCTTGAAAGAAATAAAATCCCATTAGAAGTTCAATATCACTATTTTACAAGTTTTATTAGCCTTTTATAGCATCTTCAAACTTTTGCCTTCTTGTCTTCATACAAAGACTTGTGTATGAGTGTTTAGGCTTGTGAACTCAATCAGTGGCTATGACACTTGTCATTTCAATCCTATTTTGAATCTCAACTAGCTTAGTTTTATTTATTGATCTGTGTTTTATTTAATGTCTAAATTTAATAGTGTTTCCACCCCAATTCTTCTTCTCATGACAATTGTGGTTTTGTCCAAAATGAGGACCTACAGGTTTGTAACATGTAGGTCTACCTTTTTTTCTTGTATAGACTACTGAAGATAACTTGCTAAGTATTTAAAACTTGAAGACTATATCAACTCTTATCCAATTTCATATCATCTACCTCAATATCCTATGGATCTCCTACTTATCACTATACAATCTTAAATTTGTCCATTTGTATGTATACTCATGTATGAGTTTAACTCATGTACATGTCTTATGCATTGGAGTCGGAGTCTATGGTTTGTTCATCCATTTTTTATTATTCAAAGGAATTTGTCAAGGCCAAATGAGTGTTTTATGGGGTATACCATGTCTTCTCCACTTCTTGAACATTCTTAACCTGAGACCTATAGTCCATGAATGTCCATCAATAGGTATGTAGACATGTGGGTCACTAAAACACCTTCTAACCCTTTCTTTAGATTACATTTGGATATTATTCTCATTCTCTTAGGTGTAAAATGGTTCAATGGTTATCTCTCATGTTATCATTGATCCTCCATTGTCATTTAGGCTATGTTTGGCTATTAGGCCTATAGAAGACTGTTAATGCATTATATCATGCTTCTAACGAGCAAGAACATGACACCTCTTGAAGGAATATATAGAAAGAACCAATTTTCAAGGAGAGATAATATGAATCATATAATATTTATCGGTTTTCCATTATTAATGAGGAACTTGGAAACTTTTGAGGTTGATAATACTTCAAACTGATCAAAATTCTTGCATGTAGGGTGATATGTTCCACATGTTTGAGGCACTATTTTCCTTGTTGAATACACCTCATAAGGTTGATTTTATTGATTAAAAAGACACTATAAGGACTCATTTTATCTCTAAAAACATATTACAAATTCCATTCTCCTCCATCTAACTTTGAAGTGAAGAAACATAAGTAAAACTAGACCTTGCTTGAATGGACAAGACATAATGACCTCATTTCACTCTTAATGATTATTCATAAATTAGAGGGGATGACTATAAAAATAAATTATATAAATTAAATCTTACTAAGACCCCTAACATTGACCAAAATTTTAGCATCCAACTTTCTCTCTCTTAGCTGTACCATGCATTTAAAATTGGCCTTTATGAGCTTATAAAGGGAGAAATAGAGAGGAAAGAGAGTTATTTTCATCTATGAGACCTAAAATTTCATTACAAGTGTGAATATTAATTTTAGAAGCTAAATATACTCATCTAAACCATTTTTAATTGCATATAAATCTTCCAAGTCTGTGTAAGTCCTTATAATTGCCTAGAAAGGAATATTTCTCTAAATTTAGGCATTGAACTACAATTTTATCAATCTCTAACCATATTCTAACTATTATTATACATTAGGCACATAATAAAAATTCTTTAAATGTTTTTAATTTATAATAGTAAATAAATTTCATCCATTTTGGCATAAAAAGGTGACTAAAATACTTTATGATGTATAACAACATAATAAAAGGTTAATGCAACAATATGTGACTTTGAAGGCATAAAATCCACCTTATATAATGACTCAACCCCATGTTAAATATTGAACACACATGAAAACGTTTTTGGAATTAGAATTTCTAAGAGGGGGGTGAACCAGTCTTCAAAAACTTACTTATCAACTTCATTTAAGCAATCATGAACTAATAAAATAAGCATATAGATCTAGCAAGCATAAACACCAATCCACAAGAGCATGAAACACAAGAACACATTACATATTTGGGAAAAACTCAAGGGGAATAAAACCCAATTATATATACAAATGGACTACATCCCTATAAGATAAACACCAACTTTATTGAATCACCAACTTCACATGGAGCACCAACCCCAACTAGCTAAGCACCAACTCAGTTAGGCTTTAATAAGCACTGACTTACAAGGAGGTACCAACCCCTTAGATTAATTAGAATAAACTAATCCACTTTAAAACCTTGATAAACTTCAAAACACTTTTATCATACAATAGATGATGATCTCCTTCAACTCTTCTCTCTCTGATATCCCTCTCAAACTACCTTCTAGGCTTCTTCGCTCAACAATTCCTCTTCTTGACTTTATTAGGTGATATGACCTTGATTTTAATGCACAAAACATATATAAAACATTAATAATACATATTATTCACTTCTATGATGGTCTATAATACCTTATTCTACTTTGTAATATGTTATTGTATTCCTTTTCCTTCTTCTACACCAAATAGGCCTAAAATTGCCTTGTATATATACAAGTCTCTTCTTCATATCCTTCTTAGTTAGCAAAAAAAAACTTAGTTAAAACATGAAATAGATATTATAACATCTCATAAAATTTTACCAAACATTATTTGAGTCCCTTTAGGTCTGATGTACCTCAATTATTCCTTATCTCATCTTTAGGTCTCATGGAGACCTAATCCCATTAGGTCTACTTAGGACACATTATACTTTACCTTATTTAGAACACATTAAAACACCTCACATGATATTAAAATGTCACATGAAAATAAATTAAACCCATAATAGTTTCATCGAGACTCCATAACACATTTTAGCTTCAGTCACCACTTAAAATACACTATTAACATCTTTCATAATTAGGCATGTGCATACCCAAAAAGTCTATTTTGAACAACTGAAGAATAAACAAAATTTTGAAAAACAAAATGGAATAAAATAACATATAAATAATAAATATGTTCTTATGGTCATCACCATATGGTTTATACTTCACAAATCAAGACAAAAGAACTCAAACCCTTCTTTGTAAATAGCCCACTTAGGACTGCCAACTACCTTCAAAACACAGTCATAGAAACATGAAATTATGAAACTTGAAAGCAAAAAAAAAAAATTATAATGAATTAAAATTATCCTAAAAAATCTTCACAACAAACTCCAATAAAAATATCATAAGCTCTATTGACAACTATTGATCTTGCAGAGCAATTTGTTGACCTTTTCTATCTTAGACTTCATTTATCTAGACAAGTTATTTTGGCTTCAATGTTTCAATATATTAAAAATACTCCAAAGATTATGAAAATAATTTATATCACATAAAATTCCTAAATATAAACATCATGTACATTATATTCTTCAAATTAGGGCATAAATCTTCAAACACATCGCTGCAACCAACTTACCCAAAATTGCCAGTATACCTTAAAGACCAATCATGGTGATTTTAACATTCAACACCTATATGAACACTTTCATATAATTTAAAAGAATTTATATGATCTTATTATATCATTAGGTAACTATTGGATATAAATATATAATGGTCAAATGATTATATTTTTTTTGCAGACCAATCTCATAGCCTTACACCTTCACTATCTCATCTGCACTAGATAGGTCAACTTATGAGCAACATTTTCATCGTATATAATAAACTCCAAAACTTTTATACAACATTAAAATGTATTAAAGGTATTTATAAATGTCTCCATGCACTTGGATTCATCCTTATTCCATGATAACACATCCCTAATCATATTCTCACTTCTACCTGGGTTTTCTCATTGTTTTTCCATTAGGCCTTTTAACGATAGGTCAACATGGATGCCTATTTTATCATAAATAAGGGGTATAATTTGAATATAAACCAAAATTTAAATAAAATAAAAGTCTCAAACTTTTTCCTCCATCCATTTAGCAACTTTGACTTGGTTAACTCTGATTGCCATAACAAATCTCCAAGAAACAAGACATTTTCTGTAGGTTTCACTCACTCACCTTATAAATCAATCATACTTGGAGAAGCTTGGGAGAGTTGAATAAAATATAAAAATAAATTAAATGGATGAAAAAATCCATTTTTATCACTTTAGAACAACTTATTCATATCAGGTCACTATTAGGGTTCTTTGAGGGTTTAAACCATCTTCTAGTCTTAACTATCATTCATAAATCTTAGCCCCTCATTACTAAAATTAATTCCTAAAATTTTGAGATAGGAACCTTACCCATATACCATGAATATATTAGGTTCTTATACAAATTTTACACATGCCAATGAACACTTGAAATTTATTCTCTAATTGAGAACCCTTCATTCTATGCACATGAGAGACCTCAAAACACTTTTTCTTTCCTTAAACTTCAAATTTTGACCTAAAAATTGGTAAACATACTTGAAAAAACATTAAAATATTATTTTAATTCTAACATTCTGATTATTATCTTGAAATCTAAATCTCATGCCTCATTTGGACACCATCTCTCTCTCTATCCTCTAAATCTTGACCTACAAGTCACATTAGGCATTGAAACTAACCTTCATTCCTATTTCCATGTGCTCTCCACCTCATTATCAAACTAAAACAACCTCTATAATTATAAAAAACTAATTTACATCCTTCATAGGTCTTGACAATACCTCATGACACCTCATTAGGTTAGGCAGGGTCTATAACCTAATTATAGATTTGGACTTAAGCTCTTACCCCTGTAGGCTCACCTTGAAAATATCCTGAATGTTCCAATGAATTATATGTATTATAAATAAACCATATACAAAATATTATGCCTTTGTTTATTCATCTCACTAGGTCACAGTGATCATGATATGACCATGCTTGTTATGACTAGACTTCTCAAGACACCTTGTAATTAAAGACTAGTACTTAAACATGCTTTACTTACCCTAAACCTTTACATCAACCTTAGAAGAAATATTAGGTTGAATAAAAATTCTCTATCAATATACATACATTATTTTGACTTCAAAATCTCTCTTTTCACATGGCTCAATCTCATAGACCACTCATCATGAATCTTCATCAGATGTACTTTGACATCAATGATATCAACCTTGACATCAAATGACATCAACCTTGACATCAATGACAAAATTTATCAACAAAATCCCCATTTTTTATTGATGTTAAAACTTTATTCAAACTCTCCCAATCTGGTCAATCTTCCTTCTTGAATGTTTTCCCCTTTGATATTAATGACAAAGGGTCTTCTACAGACTGCCATCTAAAATCACACCTTATTATAAAAAAAGTTCAATAGATAGAATATGAAGCATCATTGGACCATGGTACCCCTTATTTCATACATAATACATTTAAATGAACTAAAAACTCAAGACCATTCACCTTGTCCTTGACATAACTAATATGACACAAATCTTTGAACACCCACACTAAACCACCATATTCTTGTCATCAATTGCACTAACATGAATAGCTCCCTCTCAATTCAAGCACTCATCATGATTTTTATAATATAATAGTGTCTCCATGAAGCCTAATGGATTCATTTCTTTCCATAGAGCACTTAAAATATCACAAGTTTAGGAGAATCCTAGATCCCATGCTCTCACAAGGCAAAATATCCTTCAATATCCTTTTAGGCTTGATTGGTAATATAGGCTTTACCTCTTCACCAATAATCTGATCATAAATTTAAGATGACAACATACATTAATGACTTTATTACACACTTGAAGTATGTTCTATAATAGAAAATAATCCACTTAAGTTTTTAGACTGATTATGACTCATCTTTACTATCTTTGGTTTCCATACATTCATTTGCCTTCGTACTTAAATTATAGGGAATTTAAACCTCTTATTTTTAATTGATGACATTATAACTATAATAGGATAGAATCTTGAAATGTTTTATACATTATGACAACTATATAAAACCACCTTATACATACCATTTGACCGATTTGAACTATGAATCCTTATATAGTCTTATGAGTACTCATTCTTAGAGGGTATTATACACTCTCTTTCTCTATGAATAAATTGACTGTATACAAAATAGTAACCATTGAATAAACTAGAATAAATTATAGCATTAATCTATTTTATAAGTCTTTCCATTTTGACCTTCTTATCTTCAATAGCCTTCTCCTTGACTTGAGCTGCCTCTTTTTGGTCTTCTTTGAAACCAGTACCTGACTTATCACTTACAGAGTTTTGAATATTTAAAATGTCATCTAGAGACTCAGTTTTATTTTCAAACTTCATAAATGTCTTTACCTTTCTATATGTTTTATTTAACCCAGCTTTTAAGGATTCTACTTTAGTTTCATACTTAGTGCATTATTCCTCTTTAGCCTTTACATTTGCATTGACCATTTCCATTTGTGTTTCAATCTGATTGATGATCTCATCATACTCATTGGAAGAGTTAGTTTCTCCTCAAAGATACTTATATTATCATCATATTACTTAGATAGTTATATTAGTTTGTGATTCTTTCTTCTTTGTAACTTCAACTCCTCTAGGGCATTCACCAATTTTGCATCAAGGTTCACATCATCTTCTTCTTCATCTCATTCTATAGCAACCATAAGGAATTTCCCATTTGAGCAACCTTTGTTGTTTGATTAAATGGCCATGAATAATGTTTCAATATTGTCATGTTTATGGTTCATTACTACCATCATCACTATCAAATGTACTTGAGTCACTTACAATAGATGAGTTGTCTTCCTTTCTATAGATTTTTTTTTTGTTTTTAAATGGTCCTTTCCTACCTTCATACTTCCTAAAATCTGTCTTATTCTTGTCAAGATTTTAGATATTTTTTCATCTCCATGAGTTTCATCATGTTATTCATCATGCTCATTCTTACCCTTGTTTGGACACTTAGATGTAAATTTACCAATCATAGCATAGTTGAAACATTTAAAGGGCAACTTACCCTTGTACTTACCTAAGCCAAACCTCAAATTTATTGTAAACATGGATATCAATTGATCATCATCAACATCTAAACATTCCATATCTATGACCTTCTTGGTTTCTAAATTCTTCTTAGCTTTGAATTGTAGACACCTAAAACTGGCCACAACTAGCCTTCGATTGTATTTTAGATTGATTCCTACCAACCATTGTAAATTAAGCCTAAGAATACCTAAATGTCCCAAATTTACTTATTTATCATTAATCAAATCTCAAAATCATGTTGATACATCCCTAATTGGGTTAGCCTATCATATTCAATAATAACCTCTCATGGATTAATCCCTAATAAACATGTGGCATCACAACAGTCAATTTGGCCTATGGACCTATTAAGTGGGCCACTTACACACATAAAATCAAATATTAAAAGGGATAAATGGTTAATCAAAATTAATTAACAAGATAAACAAAATTAAGAGATTAGTTCAATTATCCATGTGTAATTAATGAATAACTAAAAATGAAATTCAAAAATGCAAATATCCTAGATTTTCATGATTACCTTTGCAAGTTGTCAAGCCTTTGGAAAATATCTCAAAATATCTCTTTTTGGAGACCCATGAATATTCATTACAAAACATTAGTATTTGGCACCTTTTAAATCTACTAGGGTTATGTTGACTCACCTAGGTTAGGTTTGAACCCATTCTATGTTTAAACTACACTTTAACTCACCTTGAGTTGGGGTTAGTTCCTAAACCTATAAATATAAGCCTTTGTCCATTTAATAAGAGAGCTTAGATATTGTAGAGTTATAATGCAAGTTTTTACATAAGATTCATATTAATAATTTTATAATTCCAAAATATTGAGCCAAGCCACACCAAGTAATCATAAGCCAACACAAGCCACAATGGTACCAAGGAGAGAGGGAGATACACAAAATCCATTTTCAAAGATTCTTTGTGCACAAACCTTACATGCCACATAATGAATCATTTATATCTTTCAATAAAGGTAAGAGATTTTTTGTATTTTGTATTTTTAATTTTATTTTTCATTTGGTTTTGTTCATTAATCTCCCCCTATGATCTAGGCTAGAGATGTTAGCATGTTACTGTGTTCATTTCATTATTTTATAGACTAACACAAGACTAACCTACTCTCTATTATCAAATTACTAATGTCACAAATGACATGCCTGGTGGGATGTAACACATATAACATACCAAAGATATACAATTACAACTCATAAATTTTTAAATGAATGCTTGACAACCTTAAAAATTTGAGTTTTAGCTTTGTTTTTCCATATTCAAAATTTTGGTCATACACAGTCTACACAGTGACCGATATCAATTTTCACTAACCAACATTAGTCTTATACTAACTAGCATCAGTCAGTGGGCAAGGTAGAATATGAACTAAAAAATTAATTTTTATTTTTTGTAATGGTTTTAGGTTGATTTTTTTGGTTTTATTGACTTGTACACTCTCTATCTAATCATCTTGTTTCAAGTTTTATGGAGTTTTTATACTAATTTTACATAACCAAATTTTTTGGAAACATTTTGGTTTGCCTTCAAGTTTAGAGGTAATTGAAATTGGTATTTATTAAATAGTATCAATTCTTTTTAACTAACATTATCTACCTTCTAACTGACATCAGTCACTATTGACCGATGTCGGTCTTTGTGTAACAAAAATAGAGACAAACCTAAGAGCAAAATTTGAGGAGTGTTTTGCTCATTGATAGTTGTGATTCAAATTAGAAGGAAACCATCTAAAATTTTAAGGACCAATGTGGGATAAGGACATAAATTTGCAAGTGCTAAGTCTTGAACATTCCATTTTGGTGCCTAAAAAGAATAGTTAAGTATTAAACATTTCATTTTAGTGTTTAAAAGGAACCTAGGTGTTTATGCTTAGTTGGTTTTGTGAAATTTCTTACAAGTTTACAACAAATGCCATGGGGCCAAAAAATACATCAAATAGATCAATTTGGTGGATAAAATAAAAATTCACTTATATTACAAATTTTTTGGAGTTATTTTCTTTATGCAAGATCATTTTATACTTGTGTGTTTTTTGTAAATGAAGGATGCATGTATGTTCTCCCCCCATCCCCTTTAGGGAACCTATGTGACCAAAAACACTTATTCCCTACAATTTTTACCTTTTTACAAGGTGTGAAAATAATGTTGTTCAGGCTCTCCACAAACCCTATATGGTTTAGGTGATCTACACATAACCTCTAAAGTCTTTTCACTTAGACATTTATTTTTTGCAATTTAGCTTGTGAGATGTAGTTCATCATCTCCTAACAATTTATTTAGGGAAGCTTTGACCTGGGGTTTCACATCCTAAAATTGATTCAACCTCATTCCATGTTGGGGTATATAAATCAGGGCATGTATATTATGATTACTAGGGGGTTGAACAACTAACCTCTCTAATTGTAATGAAGACCTAATTCAAGTCTGGTGAAATAGGGGATTCCACTAAGAAGTACATCAATGGAATCAATATGTAAAGGAATAAACCCTTGCATAGTAACGTAATCATTATAAACTCAATTGATGTGAGGCATCTCTAATGTTAATCACACTTAGGACCATCTAGATGGTAAAAAATTTAACTTTTAGACAAACCCCCTTGTCATAGATATATTGTTGATGAAAGGCAAGTAGCCTAAAGTTCCATGTCATCATACAATCTCTTAGGAGAAGGGTGTGTAAAAACCCTACTAATTTATGTGATTTTATTTTTGGATTAACACTTAATATCCTCCCAAGAGCATGTATATAGATGGAATTTAGCAATACAAAGCAACCTTGTTAGTTTTAGGGCTTTGGACATTATAATTAGTTATATTTTGTCTTTTCCTTTACTTTCTTGGTCTTTTTGAGTCTAAATTTGTTTGTTTATTCCATGTCAAAATGATTTTTATGTCCACATCACTCCATTATTTGAGGAGGTGTTATGTTGTCCATTTGATGCTTTACATTTGCATTGAAAATTTTGTCAAAAGCATTGTGTGTGTGTCACTTGATTTAAATGGGTAATGTTACATTGTCCAAATCATTTCAAGTTTTATGCCTTAGAGTCTTGAAACAAACCATCAATCATACCTTTAGAGAGTAACAATTCCATTACTTTGTTGAAATCATTTCATAGACTTGCCTTGTGTCCAAGTTTCTATTTTTTCAAACCAATCCATGTGTGCCTTTTGGGTATTTGTTTAGTACCATTATTCCATTCACCTTTGTCTAGCTTATTGATCAAATAATCCTTATTTCCTAAGTTGATTTTGTGATTACCCTTGATAAGTTTAAATCCAAACATTGATTGATTTATATTTATGCCTTGTGTGATGTGGGCTTAGACACTAAATGTTCTCTTTTGGGTTGCGTAACTTATGTTAAAATTTTAACCAAATTTGAAAAATATTTGTTTGTGCCTTTATTTGGGAGAAAATAGTCTATCTCCAAGTGCCTTTTGTTTCATGACTTATGCCAATTTGATCAAGTTCATGTCTAAATTTGAGTGCCTATTCTATGGCAAAGTGTTTTAGATTTGTTAGATTAAATCACCTCATTTTTTTTAAATTATAGTTTTTATTCTTGTTTTGCCAAAAGTCCTAGCATATGCCTATTTTGAGCCTAGATTTTGACACCATATTTGGCCAAAAGATCTAAAAACCTTTATTTTCCTAGATTAGACATATTTGGAACACTTTGAACCTAGAGTTTGGCATTTTTGTTTTAGTTCATCCACTTGACCTTTTTATGTGAGACATTTAACATTAAACATTTGACGTTAGACTATTTTATACCAAGTTTTATCATAGACCTTTTGGAGATAGAGTTCCATCCTTTAACCAAGTTAGATCGGTTTTTAACTATTTTGTCTTTTTAGTCATTATTTTTTAGAGTTTATAGAACTCTAAACCCTTTTGTCATGAAACATTTACCATTGATTCGAACATGTCTCACTATAATCATAGTGGTTTCATGTAAAATATAGGGTATAGTAATGTATTCCCACAAGAAGAATTTATTCAATACCCCTATGGAGATGATTTCATTTGTGAGATGGATCCTTTTTGACATTATAATACCCAATTAGGGGAACAAATCCAAGATCCTTTGGTAAGCTATTTGGTCAACACACCTCCATAGTTAGAGTAGGACCAATAGCAAATGAGACAATACCTAGCTCATGTACCTTTGGTTTTAGAACAAGTCCAATAATAACCATACTACATTACAATGCCATCAGCATATGACCCTTATTTTTTTATAATCACTTGTTTGCAAACAAGGGTGAAGTCTTAATCAGAGCCATAGAGGTAGGGGTTAAGTTTCCAACAGACTTCCACAATGAAAATTTTCCAAGTTGTAAGATGACCTTACAAGATGCCTTATAATCAAAACATCAAATAGGACTCTTTTAAAAATACTAAACCCTTAGTACTGACACTATATCAACACCCTCATATGCTTGTCATAGGAAAGGGACTCATGGAGGACTACTTCATATATATGCAAATAGCATACCAAACATATTTGAACTTAGCATGTAACATTAACAACATGACCATGTCAAATGGTCCTATTATTAAGTTAGTTCCTTTAATAGGAGTCTTAATCAAATTGATAAGCCAAGAAAATTAGGGTATAAACCCATTCACATGAAGTAATTTAGTGGGAAACATGTTCAATGCCCCAACTATTAAAGAAGTGTCTTTTGCTTCTACATAAAATAGTGAGCCAAACATAGTGGATAATATACAAATATCATCCAATCCAAAAAAAAGTGGTGTAAACACACAAATAGCCAATTCAAAAAAAAACATGCCTTTAGTTAACACTGTGAGTGGTTTGAAAATATAGGGGGAAGGAATATCTACCTCCCAATTACAAATAACTACCTCTAATCCTCAACCAGCTACTTCTTCAAGCACACAATGTTAAGGATTATGTAGTCAAGAAATGACCAATGCCATGCCTCAATAAAATGTGATGAATGTTACTCTACCACAATAGGTGAAGACTAACATTCCACAATAATAGGCACCATCCAACATACCCACACAATAAAGGAAAAACATTCTACCACCTCAATAGGGGTAACTAATGTTCCACCTCATTAGGTAGTGATGAACATACCTCTTCAATCATAGACAAACATGCCATTACAATCATAGATGATGTCTAATCAACAATGTATGAGTACTGGTTAGTGACAAATGTCAAAACTTCAACATGCATCTAATTCCCAATAAGGATTTGCACAACCAAGAGGTTATAATGTTGCACAAGTATAAATTTGGTAATAATTACCTTTTGTTCCTAATGTGCCACAAACTCAATGATAGGTTCTTGGTTTACAAGTTCCCCTTAATCAGTAAAGTTTGACTAGTTGGTAGCCAGTCCCTAATTAACCTCAATAAGCATAGTATTTCAGTCCTAGTCATGTCCTTCCATCTCAGCCATAATTTCCCCAAAACTAGTCCTATATACCAAATCCTAACTAGAATATCACACAGAAACAAGTGTAATTCTAACAATCACATCCTAATTTATGCATGCATATTCTTGGTTAATTCCTAAACTAAACCAACATTCCACAACAAACCATGTCTCCAATATACCCCAGTCAAAGTAACCCAACTTTGACCACTTAGCCTCCACCTCAGACCAATGTTCCCTCTAGTTTCCTAGCCCAAGAACTACAATAAATGAAATATGCAATTGCCACCATCCCAAGATGGGAAACAAATCAAAATTTTTAATTTGGATGATGTGTGTTCCCACCCCTTCAACATGGAGTATCTAAAAATACCATTTATTCTAGGGTACAAACCACCAAAATTTGATAAATATAAGGGGAAGGGGGACCCCAATCCCAATCTCATTGAGTGTCTTTGAACCTCAACGTACATTACCTAAAAAAACATGAAATCAACCACTATAGAATGACTTATAAATTCAAGGTTTCTTGTAACTTGGTGTCATTGAATTATGTTTACAAATAAACAACTACAATAGTGCTTACTAAAAAAAGTGTGTTTATTCATGAACTAATATCATTCCATCTAAAATTTTTCCAACTAATATATAATTTTATGCATGTATATGCTAAATATGAGAACTTGTATCTTAAATGTATTTATATGTTAAAACCTATAATTTTTATTCTTGTAACCTATGTGGACTTTCATGTCATATGCACTCAAGGATATCTTAATTTGTACACTATAACTCATGCCTCTATAAAGTGAGTGCATATTCAAGGCATTTTTCCCCAAATTTTTTACTAATGTGTAAAATGTATGTCATATATCTAAACTTAATTGATAAATAAACCACTCTATAATATTTATATCTATATTCTTTCTCAAAATCTATATATTATTTTTTATGGAGGATTGTGTCTCTATGATAAGCCCACTAGCATTCCCCCATTTTGAGATGAGAGATGTCATCTATAAGACTTTCATTTCAAAAAAGAGTTAAATACATCATATCATGTATAATCATGTAGATTTGTGTCAAAATTTGGTTAATATTTCATCATATTAATGTATGTTTTAACAAATCATGTATGTAATATATGTAATACAACACATATAACTTTAATGTCAAGATAAATGTGTTCATTAAGAATTTAGTGGTAACCATAATTGATGCATAATTGAATAATAATACACAATAAGTAGGTGCATGATGTGAATCATGAAATGACACATAAATACAAGGTGTGTGATATGGACCACACCGACTTAAAATTTAGAAATCTTAGAAATGTCAACAAGCACAATAAGCTCAGTAGATAATCGTAGATTAATATATTCATAATAACACAATGTCACACATAACTACATAGGCCAAAAATAAAGGAGAGACATATGTTTCAACAAACAAGTCCATATCCAAAGTACATAAAAATTTCATAAAAACTAAGACAAAGGGTCACACTAAAGGGACATAAATATGTCACACACACAAGGCCAAATAATACATACAAGTAATGATTAGCTTATATTTTCAAGTAATAATAGAAATGAATTATAAAACAAGTGAAAAACATTATATACTATGAATATATATCATTGTAACATCATAGTAGAATAGAAGCTCTATGTATCATTATGTAAGATATGACTAACTATTAAGACAAGTGTAAACAATCTAGATATCTCAACATGAAAAAATATCATAGAAAGATATAACTTGTAATAGTTTGACCTATGGAATAATATTACACAAACATAGTTTTAGTTTTTGCATATATAAAATTATAATATCTATGGGTGCTATATGTTGGTTGAATATTTTGTCGATCAGCGTACTGATAAACAAAATAGGTCTGATCAGCCAAAGTAGGAAGATTAGTCATCCAAATGTGTAGGTTCACCACATCAGAAGGGGAGTGAGCTCTCCTCTCATCAAGGGGAGGTTCCCTATAGATAAGCTACACACACACACACACACACACACACACACACACACACACACACACACACACACACACACACACACACTATATATATATATATATATATATATATATATATATATATATATATATATATAGAAAACAATACTTAGGGGTAAGACAAACCATCCATCTCTCTTTTTTCAGAGATGATGTGTGCGAATCAAAGGAGAAACTCAAGGAAAATGATAGAAAGCACTCCTCTTCTTTCATAAGTACTATTTAGCAAGCCACAAGAATACTCTAGGTAGTAACAACAAAATGTAACAAAGGATGTAATAACCAGCAAAATGAGATGCAACACAAAGTCTTCACCTGGATTGCTCAAGAGTAATATACGAAGGACAATGAGGGTACAAAGTCACCCCAAGGTCCTTTACATAGAAATGAAAAGAAAACACACTAAAGGCAATTATGGGGGCATGAAGTCTCTCCACAGTTGACTCTTTAGGACACCTTGACTACTGTCACTAATTCTACTTATTGAATTAAAAGAACAAAAGATATATTGAAGAAAAAGACATAAGAACAATTTCCTCAAAAACAAAGATATTACAGCGCAAAGTCTGAAAAACCATTTGCTTTCTTATTCCAATAATAAAATATGATAAACAAACTGAGCTCAAAGTCTCAAGAGTTCCTTTCAATTTGGGCAAAGTTTCATTTTTCTTGTCAAAAAAGAGATATATTTACAATAGAAGAGAGTCCCTTAAATATCCTTTTCAAGAAGGATTTAGGAACAGCAACACATCATGTTGCATTGAAATCTATTAAGAAGGCAGGCTGGAACTTAGGGGCATCTACCCATTTGCTTTTCTCAATGTAGAGAAATAAGTCATGCTATTGAAATTTTACATCTTTCAATATCCACCTAGCGATCTGATCCTTCTTCATCATTCCTCCTTTTTTGGTTATTTGAATTGGGTCCTAGATTCAATTTGATGCTCTGTTCTTTAGTCACTTTCTGCTGGTCTTTAGCAATTGATGCATGGCACATTCTACTGCTAAATAGGTGAAGACACATGACAACTTCCATGGAACTCTAAGAAATGTTTATTGATAGAGGCTTTGAAACCTATTAGAAATTTAGAATCGCAGATGCAGACACATGTTGCTCTCTGTGGAGTTACAATGGAAAAGGTGGCAGCTTCCACTCATCTTTGGAGAGTCAGGTAGATGATGACACATGGCACATTCTACTTTCTTTAGTAGCTCACTGGGGGTCCACCACAGTCTTTATGAAAACAAAAAGTAGGAGGGAGAAATTGCAGAGATTGACACTTGTTAGCTTCTACCAAATTTTGCAAGGGGCACGTGGACAGTCTGAATACATTTGTTAGTCACACAAATGCAGACACTTGGCACGTTTCGCTTCATTTAGTCACTCGTCCCCAGGTCCACCATGGTCTTTGCTAAAAATAGTGAAGGTAAGGGATGAGATTGTGGATATTGACACTTGGAGGCTTTCGACAAGCTTTAAGAGGGACACATGGCAATATCTGCCAATTAACATAAATAAAGTTTAGTGAGGCTCAGCCATCGACACTTGGCAGCATCCATGAGATTCTGTTGGGCTTTTGTCTTGCGCTATTTGTTTTCCTTGGTCACTTTTTTCCATGGGAATTCCCTTCACAAGGGCACTTGTGTCTTTGACTCTTGGGGCACTCCTTTAAACTTTATCACTTGAACCAACCATTGAACCAAGTTTTGGTTCAATAGTTCAAATGAAACCTTGAACTGATTAACGAACCATTTGATTAAACCAAAAGATGAATCAAAGTGTTGAACCACTTAATTGAATATACCTTTGAACCATTTGACATTGAAACAAAGGATGAACCAAACGTTGAACCTACTGCTTGAACCCACTTTTGAACATTTTTATTTGAACCAAGGCACTGAACCAATCTTGAAAATGACCAAGTGTTAAAAACTAATTCTTTTGATTGAGTCCACCTATAGAGTCCATAGATTTAAGCTTGAAAAATGAGGAATTTGAATGCCCAAGACAAATTTTGAAAAGGGAAGAGACAATTTTGGTCTGTAAGACCAAAATAGTTCAAATGTTGTCCAAAAAATGAGTGATATTTTTGGGGGACAACAACTGGCTCCAATTGGGGAACTTCTGTCAATTGCAAAAAGAATTGAAAGGAGTAAAATCTAGAATCTCTAGTGTCTTCATGTGTACCATTGGGTTATGGAGTCATGCTACCTAGAAATGAAAGGCATCAAAAATGGAAACAAACAAAACAAAACAAAATTAAAAACTGTACAAATATACATATATACATATGCAATGATCTGATACTTCAAGAGTTGAAGTGTTTCAGATGCTGCCCATTGTGAGGTAGAGAAAAGAGTGTGCCATCTTGATATTTCAGTAGAAATCTATTTTCACCAATGTGCTGATGAATTATAAATGGGCCTCTCTAAAGGGAGTCAAACTTTCCATGCATCCCCTTTGGTTATCTCCTTTTGTCCCACAGTAGGACTTGATCTCCAATCTGGAAATCATGATTTCTGGCCTTCTAGTCAAAGAGTTTCTTTACCAGACTTTGATGAGCAGCAATTATGTCTACCACCATGGTTCTCTATTCCTCCAGCTCAGTCAAACACATGATTCTTTTATCAAGAGAGCTTTCATATGTCTGATCTTCAATTGCCTTTTCCAATTTCAAGGTTGGCAATTCTGAGGTGATTGGTATCTCAGCATTGATACCATAAAGAAGTTGAAAAGGAGACATATCAATTACCCTCTTTGGTGTTATTCTATCTACCCATAGAGCATCAACCAATGCTTTATGCCATGTTCTTTGATTGTCATCTGCTAGCTTCTTGATAATAGTTACCAAATTCTTATTGCTAGATTCAGCTTGCCCATTCCCTTGTGGAAAATAATCAGAAGAGTGAGAGAGTGTAATTCCATAATGGAAACAAAATTGTGTAATTTCCCAAGAAGTGAAACAAGATACATTATCAGTAACAATTTTGATTAGAACTCCAAACTTGGAAATGATATTCTCTTTGAGGAAGTTGCATACAACTTCTAAAGTAACATGCTTAGTTGGGATTGCTTCTACCCACTTGCTGAAATAGTTAGTTGTTGTAAGGACATAATCATGTCCAGCACTTGAAGATGGGTTTAAAGTCCCAATAAAATCAAGTCCCCATTGTTGGAAAGGTTCTTCTATGATCACTGGCTTGAGAGGCATAGCAACTAACTTGGGTATTCCAATAAATTGCTGACAGAGTTCACATTTCCTCACCCACTTATGTGCATCTTGGAAAAGAGTTGGCCAATAATACATGGCTCATAGAATCTTGTGAGCAATCATAGGAGCAAAAAAAGTCCTCCACATGCCAGATTGTGGAAATATTTCAAAAGCTGGCTTTGTTACTCTTTGTCTACACAGTGAAGGAATACTCCATCTATGCTTCTCTTATACAAGCCATTGTCCCAAAGGACAAAATTGGTAGATTTCAACTTGATAGTGCTCCTTTCTTTGTAAGACAAATGAGCAAGACATTCACCATAAGTAAGGAAATGAGCAATATCTGAATACCACTCATTGGTAGTGGAGACAAAAATGACTGTTGGTGTCTCTTCCACTTTAGTTTCTTCACGTTGTGTGTCTTTTGGCTTATTGTCAGTAATTAATTAGCATAGGCCTTTACCCCTGACCATCTAGCTTGATGTCTAGATCAAACTCTTGGATCTTTGCAATCCAATTACCTCTTTTCATGCCAAACTCCTATTGAGTTAATATAGACTTGATTGTAGTGTCAGGAACTAAGGCAGTAGTGTGTGAATTTAGAATATAGAAGTGGAAATGTTTGACTACTTTCACCAAGGCATAAGCATGCTTCTCTATATTTGAATACTTCATCTCATAGGTTTTGAGAGGGCAACTCATGAAAGAGATAAGATATTCCATACCCTCCTTATCCTGTTGAACAAGAATTGCTGAAAGAGTGTTTTCAGACGCATAGCTATATATGATGAAATATTTGTTGTAATCTAGGAAAACCAAGGTAGGGGCATGAGCAATGGCAATTTTTATATCCTAAAATGCTGATTTGCCTTCTTTAGTCTAGCTGAAGATGGCCTTCCCTTTCATCATGTTCACAATGTGTCTAGTTTTCTTAGCAAATTTAGGAATGAATCTCTGTAAGAAATTCACCTTTCTAAAGAAAGAATGAACAACATTCTTACTTGTAGGCAAATTAATTTCTTGAATAGACTTGACTCTATCTGAATCAATCTTTATGCCTTCTTTGGACACAATGTGTCCAAGGATTTTCCCTTCTATTACTCCAAAAATAGACTTTTTAGGATTCAAGGAAATACCATTATGGCGGTAGCACTCTAGCACTTGTTATAGGTGGCATACATGATCAGATCGACACTTTGAAAAGATAGTCAAGTCATCAAGGTATACCACTATGAATTTACCAATCTCATCTTTGAAAGCCAGATCCATTGCTCTCTGAAAGGTAGCACCAACATTTATTATACCAAAAGGCATTCTCCTATATGCAAATGTACCCCAAGGTGTGGTGAATGCAGTCTTGTGTTGGTCTGCTTTACCAAATTCAACTTGATTATATTCTGAGAAGCCATCCAACATTGATAACATCTCTGAACCTATCACTATTTGAAGCACTTGATCCATAATTGGCAAAGGATAATTATCTATCAAAGATGCTTAATTTAGATTTTTGAAATCTACACAAATGTGAATTTCACCATTCTTCTTCTTTATAGGCACTATGTTTACAATCCATGTGGAATGATGAATTAGGAAGATGATTCTAACATTTAACATTTTTTGTATCTCAGATAGAATAGTACCTGATATTTTTAGATTATATTATCTAGATTTTTGCTTGTATGGCATTGAGTCAGCCTTGAGAGGAATGTTATGGCAAATTTCATCTGGTCTGACAGACTTCAAGTCTTCATAAGAATATTCTAAGACATCCATGTATTGAAAAAGTAAATAGGTGAACTTGAATCTTTCTTTAGGGGTGTAGCACTTACCAATATTGACCATCTTGGGATTTTCTTCAATAGACAGATTCACTTGATCAAATCCTTGAGAGAAACTCGAGTCTATTTGCTGTTGTTTGATGAATCTATCATGCTTGTTAGATAGCTTTTCAAGAGAAACCAAGCCTTTGGGAACTTTGTTTCCTTTCAGCTGTAAGAATTTTTCATTTATATCTGAGCTGGATTCAGATACAGATTCATTTTTTTGAGATTCACTGCCTTCAAAACATAGTTGTTCAAAATTATCTTTTCATTCTAGGAAGGCAATGATTTGATGATCATCATTGAATACTTGCCAATGATCAGCATTGTTAATAAAACTTAGTCTAGAAACTAACTCAATGGTATACCTATCTTCTTTGAAATCTGAATGAGGAACTAAGAGAGTTCTTGAAACAACAAGTGCATCGGCTTTGCCATTAGACTCTCTAGGTATGGCAAAAATGTTGAAAGCATCAAAGATTTCAATTTGGTCCCAAACTAAGTTATGGTAGTGGTATAATCTTTCATTATTAGTTTGGTATAAGTTACTCACTTGACAAACCACTAATTCAACATCTCCTTTGGCATGAAGAAACTTGATGCCTTTTTCTTGAGCAACCTTCATACTAAGCAACAAAGATTCGTATTCAGCTGTATTGTTAGTGTTGCTAAATTATAATTTGTAAGATGAAGGGAACATATCTCCTTAAGGAGATATCAAAACAATCCCAACTCTTGAACCGGTAGAGGAATAGCTGCCATCAAATTCCAAAGTCCATATATCATCTGATATTGATCTTTCTTTAGACTTTCCTTCATCAGAGATGGAGGATCCTTCTTGGTCTGTACTGCAGTCTACTAGTTTTTTTGCTATTCTTATTGAACTAATTTTTGAGTTGATACTTTCAGGTATTATATCAGATATTTCATGTATTTCATCTATAGATAGAAAATAGTTACCCATACCTACGGATTCAAAATGAATTTGAGCTTCAGGGGCTGATGTCTGGGTGACCACATATTTTACTTCCTTTTTAGGGAACAACCTCTTCATTACACCTTAGATAGGGATCCTTGCCTCAGATAGATCCATGCTTAGTTCTCCTCCCACATCCTTGCAAAAATTTCATCCAAGCAAAATGCCATAAGATGTTGGGATGTCAGCCACTAAGACAATCATCTTGATTCTCTTGTCTGGAAAGGCTGTAAATGCAAATTAGGCATTTTTGATTTGCCCTAGCAATGATACTTGATTATTCTCCATGGAGAAACATCTCCCAAATGTCTTGGTCAGTGTGAGACTGAGGGATTCAACCACTTTAGCAAGCATGACATTGTTTGAAGCTCCAGAATCAATGATGTAATTATTCAGCTGATGTCTATTTATTAGCAATGAGACATAAAAAGGTTCAATCCTGCCAGGAGAAACAAGGGGAGCGGTGACAAGGTTATTCCTGGTGGGTGCATTTCTGGTAGCATCATGTGTCACTTTGGGAATCACTCATTTAATAGGGATGTTCTAGTTTTTAACACATTGAACCAGTCTGCCTAATTGCTCGAGATGGGACTGCAAAAATTCAAATTCAGACATTTGAATTTTGGTTCTCTTTATATGGTCAATGATATCAAATGTCTAGGATGAGCTAGGATTAGAGGATGGGAGTTCATCCTTTTCATTTTTTAAAGGGGGAGGATTGGACTATGAAATTGAAGTAGAAGGCGTAGGGGCATTTGGGGTACTTACCTTTCTTGAAACCACTAGGTCCTTTGGCTGGAAAGGAAGAGTGGATCCCCACTTAGCAATTGAAACTATTGGTTAAGGTCACTCCTCTACTTTCTCCTTATTAGCTTGTTGAGCTGATTGATTCTTAGACTAGGTGAATACAACATACGACCCCTTAGTTGTATGGCCTTCACTTCTGGGTTCATCTTGATAGTTTAGGAAACCAATATGGGAGTCACCAACTAATTCTTCTTCTTACTCAATGAAGAGATTAGCATCATCTTCAGGATTTAACTTAGGCTAGAATGAAAAATCCACTTTAGCTTCAAGATATTCAACTGTTAAGTTATTTAGAGGCACTTCAAGGGTGAGGTTTCTCTATGGGGGAGGAAGGCAATTTTGATGTCCCTAATTTCTAGTAGCATTGCCTTAGTACCCCTGATTCTGGAATGTCCTCTTGGGAATATCTATGTATGCAAGAGTAGATGACATCCCTTACACCATTTGCTTTTTGAGAGTTAGCATTTCATTTTCTATTTTTTTTACCATTGGGTTAGTGGTGACTATAGGGGAGTACTCAAAATATGAAGGGGATTTACCTTTATTAGGGTCTCTCCTTATCTTTCTTGCCAAGATAAGTCATCTTCTACCTTAGTAGCTAAGTCCTAAGCAGTAGCAAGGTCTATGTGTCTAGCCCATCTCAGTAAGAAACTCACTTCAGGTAGTTGTGAGTTGATGAAGAAGCATTTGAGGTTTTGAGGTGTTGGCTGGGTGACCATGGGAATCTTATGCCTTAGCTTGTCGAACTTGGCAATAAAATCCCTCATAAGATCATGAGGCTCTTTCTTCATATGAGTGAGCTAGGCCAACAAGGCATGTGCATCTTCTATAGGCTTGAACCTAGATTCCAATTTGTCTTTCAAAGTGTCCCAATTAGTCACTGACCCAGTTTGTAGGTGGTAGAACTAGTCTGTAGCAGTGCCTTATAGTGTCTCCACAAACAGCCTGACCACTATGTCTTCAAATTCCATCCCTATTAAACCATAGGCTATGCTAAAAGTTGCAATGTGTTCATAAAGATGAACCTTCCCATCAGTAAAGAATTTGGGAAAATTCTTCCTTGAACTGTGTGGAAGCTCATGCAAAGGTTGAGTCAAATTCAGGGGACCAAAAGAATTATCCCAGGGTCCTTGAGCCATGATTTGATTATGCAAAAGTGGGATCACTAATCCAGGTGGAGTGTGGGAAGGCAAGGCTTGGCCAGTGGTAGAAAAAGAAGCTCTGCCTTATGTTGGTGGCCTGATAGGGTTAGGAGGAAGACTCCTAGTTCATCTAAGGTGAGGTTGTGGAGGAAACAACTCAAAATTACTCTGCTGCACCAACTAAAAAATAGGGTTGAAAACACCTTGGGATTTTTGGCCTCTAGTATAACGTGAAGTTTCCAGATTGTAGAAAAAAAATTGGAAAAGAGTAGGATCTACTTCAGCTTGAAGTTTGAGACTTCAAACTACGCACTCTTCCCTAGCAGAGTCACCAAAAACTGTTGGTTGAAAATTTTGTCAATCAACATACTGATAAATAAAATAGGTCTGATCAGCCAAAGTAGGAAGATTAGTCATCCAAATGTGTAGGTTCACCACATTAGAAGGGAACTGATCTCTCCTCTCATCAAGGGGAGGTTCCCTATAGATAAGCTATATATATATATATATATATATATATATATATATATATATATATATATATATATATATATATATATATATATATATATATATAAATAGAAAATAATACTCAGGGGTAGGACAAACCATCCATCTCTCTTTTTTTAGAGATGATGTGTGCGGATCAAAAGAGAAACTCAAGGAAAATGATAGAAAGCACTCCTCTTCTTTTAGAAGTACTATTTAGCAAGCCACAAGAATACTCCAGATAGTAACAACAAAATGTAACAAAGGATGTAATAACCAACAAAATGAGATGCAACACAAAGTCTTCACTTGAATTGATCAAGAGTAAGATACGAAGGACAATGAGGGCACAAAGTCACCCCAAGGTCCTTTACATAGAAATGAAAAGAAAACACACTAAAGGCAATTATGGAGGCACAAAGTCTCTCCACAGTTGACTCTTCAGGACACCTTCTTGACTGTTGTCACTGATTCTACTTGTTGAATTAAAGGAACATAAGATATATTGAAGAAAAAGACATAAGAATAGTTTCCTCAAAAATAAAGATATTACAACATAACGTCTAAAAAAGCATTTGCTTTCTTATTCCAATAACAAAATATGATAAACAAATTGAGCTCAAAGTCTCAGTAGTGCCTTTCAATTTGGGTAGAGTTTCATTTTTCTTGTAAAAAAAGAGATATATTTACAATAAAAGAGAGTCCCTTATATAGCCTCTTCAAGAAGGATTTAGGAATAGTAACACATCTTGTTGCATTGAAATCTATTTAGGTAGGCTAGAACTTAGGGGCATCTACCCATTTTTTTTCTCAATGCAGAGAAACAAGTCATGCTATTGAAAGTTTACATCTTTCAATGTCCACCTGGCAATCTGATCCTTCTTCATCATTCCTCCTTTTTTGGTTATTTGAATTGGGTTCTAGATTCAACTCGATGCTCTGTTCTTTAGTCACTTTCTATTGGTCTTTAACAATTGATGTGTGGCACATTTTGCTACTAAATAGGTGAAGACACATGGCAACTTCCATGAAACTCTGAGAAATGTTTATTGATAGAGGATTTGAAACCTATTATAAATTTAGAATCGTGGATGCAGACACGTGTCGCTCTCTATGGAGTTACAATGGAAAAGGTGGTAGCTTCCACTTGTCTTTGGAGAGTCAGGTGGATGATGACACATGGCATGCTTTGATTTATTTAGTAGCTCACTGGGGGTCCACCACAGTCTTTATAAAAACAAGAAGTAAGAGGGAGAAATTGTAGAGATTGACACTTGTTAGCTTCTGCCAAATTTTGCAAGGGGCACATGGTGCAGTCTGAATACATTTGTTATTCGCATGGATGTAGACACTTGGTGCATTCCAATTTATTTAGTCACTCATCCCTAGGTCCACAAGGTCTTTTCTCAAAATAGTGAAGCTAAGGGAAGAGACTGCAGATATTGACACTTGGAGGCTTTCCATAAGCTTCAAGAGGGACACATGGCAATATCCACTAATTCATAGAAATAAAGTTTAGTGAGGCTCAGCCATCGACACTTGGCAGCATCCACGAGATTCTATTGGGATTTTGTCTCAGTCTGTTTGTTTGCCTTGGTCACTTTTTGCCACAGATATTCCCTTTGCAAGGGCACTTGTGTCTTTGACTCTTGGGGCACTCCTTTGAACTTTATCGCTTGAACCAACCATTGAACCAAGTTTTGGTTCAACGGTTCAATCAAAGCCATGAACCGATTAACAAAAAATTTGATTGAGCCAAAGGATGAATCAAAGTGTTGAATCGCTTGATTGAACCCCCCTTTGAACCATTTGACATTGAACCAAAGGATAAATCAAACGTTGAACTTGCTGTTTGAACCTGATTTTGAACATTTTTGTTTAAACCAAGGCACTGAACCAATCCTGAAAATGATCAAGTGTTAGAAACTAATTCTTTTGATTGAACCCACCTACAGAGTCCGTAGATTTAAGCCTAAAAAATGAGGAATTTGAATGCCCAAGACAAATTTTGAAAAGGGAAGAGACAATTTTGGTCTGTAAGACCAAAATAGTTCAAATGTTGTCCCAAAAATGAGTGATATTTTTGGGGGATAACACTATAGACACCTAATTCCACCACTTTATTGTTACAACATATTTTCTAATTATCAACATTCATCATTCTCCATTTATCCTTATTAACTTACTTGATATAAAAATTCTAGATTTATATTATGATGTGACCATTATCCTATTCCACATAGGCTCATAAACATTACCCCTTTGATTAATTAACTAATTAATACATATTACTTAAGTTAATTAGTCACTAATCATGTTATGCACACCTAATTCCAAATAAATAAATAAATAATAAAATATGTATCCAACTCATCATCTCATTCAAGTAACCTTATTTAAATCATTTAACAACCTCATTTAATCCATTTAACCTTATCATTAATCATTAAAAACTTATTCAAACCTATTTAATACATTCAAAGAACCTTATTTAAGACTTTCAACCATTCAAACAAACTCATTTAACATATTCGACTTGTTAAGAAACACAATTAAAACATTTAATCCTCTAATAAACCCCTCATTTAAAAAATGTAAATTTTGAGAAAGTAAATTTAAGACATTCAACTCATTCAATAAGCAATCAAAAAAATCTTTAATCATTTGATCACTTCCCTCAACTGATTCATTCAATTTCCACCTAATTCATTGAATGCATTTGACTAAGCCAGTCATCCATCAACCAACAAATCTATAAATTTGACTCTTGCATGATTGAATACTTGATAATTCTTTATTTATAGCTGGATAAAACATTAAATACATTCAATACTAATATATTATAATAGATGTAATGAAAATAAGAGTTGGTTCTCATAATAAGGAACTACATCTAAAACATTTCTTGGTTATGACCCAAACACAACAACACTCTAAGTGTTTTCAGAAAACATCCTCAAATTTATATTAGTAAAATATATTTCGAGATGGTAAAACCCTTATATTTAAGAATAAACCACAAACTCACAAATTTTTGTTATATCTAACATGTTCAAATTTCATAGCAATAAGACTTTTTTTGTCATGCATGTTGTAATTTTTATATTGACAAGAGTTTTTGGAGTTTTGAATCAAAGTTCCACCAAAATCATCAATGGAATTTATTCCAACCATTTTTTGGTAGAGATTAGATGGACAATTTTTTAATTAAAAAAATCATTTGGATGGAACTTAAAACATTAGTGGTGGATTTATAAATTTGAAGAACTTTATCCATGAGGAGAGTAAAAGTGGAATTGGAAAAAAAACATTTAGTTTTATAAAATACAAATAGATGACATATCAATCAAAAGATGGAAATGAATTTAAAAGGTGAAAACTTATAACAAAACAAATACTTATTTTGGGATTTATGGTCAAATTTAAAGAGGAAATTATTTAGGAGTATTCAAGGCACACACACAAAATCTTGATGATTGGATGAAAAATTTGAGTTAAGAAAGACACAATCCCTCTTAATTATTTTGTCTTAGTATTTGACTTTGCTAAAAATTACACATTGTAACTACAAATGGAGGTCCAATCATAGTATTACAACTCAAAAAAAGTTGTAATTTTCATGTATATAATGTTTATACATGCACTTGAAAGTATAGAGAAAGATCAAAAATATTAAGGGAGTAATATTTTTATGTCGATGATGATCAATCACATTCTAAAAAGAATGTGCAAGGTTATTTTGAGATGTTGTATGGAAAAGTAACTTAAATGAATGTTAATTTCAATCAAAATTATATTTGGTTAGATAATTGCACATCATAATTTAAGAACACATAGATTTTAAAACTGGTTGAGCAATATGCATGCAAAAAATAGAATACACCATATTTGGAGTTTTACTAAGGATAGATATGGAAAAGGGGAACATGATAGTGCATGATAATGTGTGAAAAGATCCCTTTTAAGAGAGGATTTGAATTTTGAAGATGAAATTGATTTAAATTCAAGGTTAAATTTTTTTTGACTGGGTTAGTGATAAAATGGTTTATGGCAATCAATAAAAAATCAGTGTTCATAGACATTTATTATTGATGGAGGAAGAAAAATTAGCAAGGTATGATGATTTTATGATTGTAGTAGGATTAAGTGAGATGAACTCATTATATAGTTCAAATGTAAGTTCTTGGATAATTCATATATAGAAGATGCAATGTTTTTGTTCTACACGTGTTGACTTTGGTGTAATGAGTGTGAGAAATAAGAGAGTGTGGATGAATGGAGTTGTATACCTATAAGTATAATCAACACATATAGGTTTGCACCCAACATTAAAACTTACATATTTGACATCATCAAATGAATTTAACCATGTATTTGATATAATGTAACTAGGTACAAGAATCTTTATATTTATAGTATGAAATTATAAATAATTATGTATTAAATTATCAATATATATTAACATAATTATTAAAAAAAATTAATTTGGTGATATAAGGAATGTTTTTATAGCTATTATAGATGAGGATAATGAAGAGGGAACAATATACTACTTGCACCACTATGTAGAGGAAAAAATTAAATCAACTTCCGTAGTCATAGATTGGAAAACCATTGACTATCCCACTAAGTCTATGGTAGCTAAAAAGAACTTGGATTTGACAATAGATTATCAAAATTTTAGATGCATGGTTATTGGAAGACTAAAATACATAGGTTATTACTCCATTATTCAAATTTGGTTCTTGTAACAAGTGTTCACTTGATTAAATATTAGGGGAGGCTGTTAAAAAACAATATATGGAAGGTTTGTGAGTTTTACTAGAAATTAATTCTTGCTACTATGAAGACTAGAGCAGATCCTAGTGGTTCATTCAATTGAATTTCCAAGATATGTTGATTTATCAAATGTAATAGTGTTTAATTTTATCAAATTTTGTTGATTTTTTAGATAGTATAGAAAAAATTAAATTAAATCCATATTAACATATTTATTATAGATTAGTGGTGCTAATTAGCCTTCTACCTTTATATGGTTTACAACATTAGTAGAAAATTTAATATATTGAAGTTAAGAAAAGCTTAAGATAAAGTTGGCACGATTAGTAGAGAATTACATATTATCTCAAGGCTATAATGGACAATATGTATCCTAAACAAGCATATTTAAAGCCTAATAACTTGGTCATTGGCATTATTCATGGCCCCTAATATGGTGGCAATGCTAGTTTTTAGCAATTAATCACCATGGTGGATATCACCAAATTTATCTTGAATGTTGACAAAATTTACTGTTAATGTTTCTATATGCCAAAGAAGTTCAACCAATGTGTATCTGAGTGGATTTTGAATTCATGGTCCTAAGAAAATATTTAATATTACTATCTTGATGTGTTCAAAGTGATGCATTTTCAAGTGGATGTCCTGGAAGAGGAAATGCTTATGAGAGGCAATAAAGTTATCTTTTGACTATGTAAAAATAACATTTCAAGACTGATCACTATAACACCTGACACATATTCATATCTTATTTTTTTATCAATGTGCTCTTGGGTGAAGTATAAGGTTTCTAAATGCATGTGATAATTCTTTTGGGTCATGTAAACAACTTTTAATTTTTGTTTTAGACTTGTTTGAATGATGTTCTTAAGGACAAAATGATTAATTTGTCTCCTAAGCATGAATTATAAGAGGAAAATAATTTGGTCCTATGATTTATTCACCAACCTAAAAGTGGTGGTGATTAGAGTCTTTAGCCATGAATCACATGAGGTGGAGATCTCCAATTATAGCTAGAATTTTGACAACATTTGTTAGCAATGTTTCTGCATGCTAGAGTAATTGTAAAAAAGTGTATCTAGGTGGATAAGAGGTCTTGGTCCTAGAAACATATGTAATTTAACATATACCAACATGTTTGAAGTGATGGATTTGAAATTGGAGGTCCTAAAAACATATGTAATCATAAAAATATTCACTCTCCTTGAATTTACCTTATAAGGCTCTCCTTTGTATGCCTTAGATTCCTTTAATATTTTTATTATATTTCTTTTACATTCATAACTTGTAAGCAGCTGAACCTATTCATAAAAAATATTGTTGGAAATTTTACACACTAAATATGCAACAAAATTTATAAGTTAATTTGAAAATGAAACCAAAACTATTTAAATATTTGCTTACCATAATCTAATGCTCACATTAAGTTTGATTTTTACGCTTATCAAGGTGAATGGTAGGTTGAGTCTTAGACACACAAGAGTTGATGCCATACTCATGATAATGGAAGTGGATGGACCCTAAATAGGTATATATAAAAATTTAAACAAAATGACTAAATAATTGAAATATAATATATAAATTTAATAGTGAAAATTTATTGTACCATGTCACCCTCATTAATATTTTGAAAAGGACTATCATACATCCTTTGACACTCTTGCATAGACAATAGATTAAAATCATTATATTTTCATAAGTATTGAAGATAATTATTAAAATAAATCCATATTTTAAAATTAGTAACTACTTGTTATTATACCTCAATTGAGTTGCTATGTAGATGAAATTGTAATAGCAACACCTATGTTTGCTTCCACCCATATAGATGTAGAAGTCTCCACCACAGCTATCAACTAAATAAAAACATATGATTGTTAGTTGAGTATGTGCACGCGCGCACGCACGCACACACAGAGATGCATATGCATATAAATATATATACATATATAATGTATATATATCTATATGCATATGCATCTGTGTGTGTGTGTGTGTGTGTGTGTGTGTCTATACGTACATATGTATGTATATATATATATATATATATAT